>ML819793.1:53636-73585 GCA_009831015.1 Picea engelmannii | reverse complement strand
CCTCAAATGTCTGTCTAACACATAATTGGCTAATGCACCGGTTAACGTATTTAGACATCTAGGAATATGTTGATACTCGATATAATCAAAGTAACATTCCAAGAGATGAATTTGTAAATATACCTGTAATAAAGTAGGAATTCAGATAGTGTAAATGTTACTTAACTGTAGCACTACTAGATGCGAATCAAGTCGTACAACCAACTGTCGAATCCCAAGTGAAATAACATCAGTTAACAATTTGATGATTGCACTATATTCTGCAATATTATTGGTTGCACGACCGAGGCAAACACCTTGTAGATTGATAATTTTTTTCGTGGGTGCATACATTGCCCAAGCAACAGAAGCTAGGTTTTCAGTACTATGACTAGCACCATCGGTGAATCCAATGTAGGGTAGAGAATACATCGACATCTGGAAACCAAGCACAATGCAAGGTAAGCAGTTGGGGGTCAAAACCAAATAACGAAAATCACACAAAAGTAACACATAAAAAGTATGATACAGTAAAAATACAAGCACTCATGCAAAGATAGTCTAAGCATAGTACTTCAATTAAAGCCCATTTCTGGGTTCACTCAAAGGAATGCCATCATAATCTACTAACTCATAAGCTCCCTTATCTAACACTCGTTTGATGATATATGAACCACACCACATAGCTTCAAATTTTCCGGCTCCTAGTAGATCACGGTCTTGTTCATAGAGGAGAACTAGATCTCCTTAAGAGAAAACACGTGGCTTGACATGTTTGTCATATTGGGATTTTACGCGTTTCTTCTGGGTTTCAATAACTAGGGTGGCATCACAACGGGTCTCATATAATCGCATAAGATACAATAGACGTTCCTCTTCGGCAGAGGTGTTTGGGAGAAGTTCAACCGCTAGCTTCAAAGATGGTATTTCACATTCAATTGGGAGAATGACTTCAATGACGTAGACTAGTTGAAAGGGGGTAAATCCCATAGCAGAATTCACAGATGTCTGATAGGCCCATGCCGAAAATAACATTGTGTGCCAGGTAGTCTTATGGATTCCTATTATCCGACGAAGCATAGTGATAAGGATTTTATTTATTGCTTCAACTTGGCCATTGGCCTGTGGATAGTAGGGGGTTGAGTTTTCATGCCGAAGACCCAACTTGTCAGTAAGTTTAGACATCATAAAGTTTCAAAAATGGCTATTGTGGTCAGTAATGATAGCTTGCAGGATCCCGAATCGATTAATAATATGATTAAATATGAAAAGGGCTGCAGCTTTCCTAGTATTGTCGAATATAGGCATCGCCTCGACCCATTTTGTGAAATAATCCACGACTACAATAATGTATCCATGCCTCCCGTTCAAGTGAGGGTTACAGGTCATGAAATCAATGCCCCATTTCGTGAAAGGTCTGGCGGAAAATATAGGGTGTAAGGGAGAGGAATGTGATCTTATTTTGTTGTTAAATGTTTGGAAATCATGGAATTTTTGGATGGTGGTAATACAATCTTTAAATAAAGAAGGCCAAAAATACCCTGCTCATAAGATTTTCTGGGCAGTAGCATACCCAAACATGTGACCACCACATGCTCCAGAATGACAGTCATTCAAAGCTTTCTCAGCCTCGTCATAGGTGAGACATCATCGAAAAATGGAGTCAACCCCATGGTGATAAGAGTGTCACCGAGTATGATATATTGACAAGCTTGATATCATATACGACGATGGTCAATGCTAGATAGATCGGGGTGAAAAGTTTGAGTCTAGAGATATATAATGATATCTCCATACCAAAGGTCATCAGAACTGATTAGAAAAAGAGATTCATCGGGTAAAGAGTCTTCTGCTACGTTTTCTGTCTCAGTGCAGGGAAGGTCACACATCAGTTCAACAAACACCAAATATTTCTTAGACTTAGTGCGTTCAAATTCTAAGTCAAACTCTTGGAGAATTACTATCCATTTAGAGTACTTTCCCCCTAGCAACTGGTGTGTAAGAATGTGCTGCATAGGGTTTCAATCGGAAATTATAATGGTCTTGCATAATAAGATATAGTGAAGAAAACGTTGGACAGCTTGAACAACTGCCAAGGCCAGTTTTTTCAACATGTAAGTATTTGGCTTTGGTAGTTGTGAGACTCCGAATCAAATAATAAATGACATGTTCGTCGTGTGAATCATCTTCTTGGACTAGAACCATGGTGATGGTAGAGTTCGAGGCAGCGATATAAAGGAAGTAGTCTCGACTATAATCAGGTGGGAAAAGTAATGCGGTACTGGTTAAAGTTAGTTTCAAAGATTTGAAAGCTTTGTTGGCAGTGGAATCCCATACGAACTCATAACCTTTCTTTAGCAGTCGAGTAAATCCGAGCGTTAATTGAGCATAGTTTGGGATGAAACGACATAAAAAGTTTTCCTTCCCTTGCAAACTTTGAAGCTAGCAAAGTGAAGGAGGAGGGAGATTGAGGATCGCCTGAACCTTCAAAGGATCGACCCTGATCCCCTGGTGTGAAACGATAAAACCTAGAAGTTAGTGAGACTCCACATAGAAAACACATTTGTGTGGGTTTAAGCGTATATGATAGAACTAACAACGAAGGAAAATGGCTCGGAGGTGTGCCGAATGGTCACTACGATGCATGGAATGTGCCGGTAGGTCATCTAGATATGGCTATACAATGTGCTTAATGTCATGAAAAACATAATACATGGCACGTTTTTCGATAGGCAAAGGTTCCCCAAGGACAAATAAAAGCGGTTTTGTGTTGATTCGCGGGCAAGATGTTGATTTGATTATAGCCGGAGAAACCGTCCATTAAAGAGAAGATTTCACTCCTGGCACAGTCACCGATGATCTGGTCAATAAAGGGGGTGGGAAAGTTGTCCTTAGGACAAGCTTGATTTATATCCCTATAATTGACACAGACATGGATCATACCTTGTTTCTTGTTAACTGGAACGAGATTGGATACCCAATCGGTTAAATCAACAGGATAAATAAAGCCAACTTTAAGAAGTTTTTCGACTTCAATATTAATAGCAACTACTTTATGGGGGTGGATTGGATGAAGTCTCTTCCGGATGGGTCTAGCGCCTGTGTACGTATTAATTTTGTGTACAACAATAGCAGGGTCAATACCCAACATTTTTTCATAGCTCCAAGTGAAGATGTCACGAAACTCTTGGAAAAGTGATTTATATGTGACAACCTTGTCAATGGAGCACGAAGCTCCGATGTGAACATTTTCAACAACTCTAGGTTTAATGGAAATGTCGAGGGGAATGGTGGGAAAAATATTACTTAAGTTCCCTTCATATAACACATCATATGACGACTCAGGAACAGAGGAAATGACAACAATGGTCGACAGAGTCAAGATCCGTTGGTAACTCTCGATGGTGTGTTGTTCAAGAAAGAGAATGGAATGATTATGTACATCATCCCAAGGGGTTTCTTCCATCGACATAACCGACATAATCAGATCGTCCATGGGAAAAATGACGTGGAACGGGTTAGGAGATGAATCACCGAGAGAGAGGGTAGAAGGGGTTGCTGATTGAATCGCTTGATAGGCAGATTCAACTGGACTTAAAGGAATTTGGTTGTCATAGCGAGGATAATCACCAGGTTCAAGTATTACCCATGGGTCAGAATATGTCTGATTTTTGCGAACGAAGGAGGAAATCATGTTGATCGAGGCAACAAAGGAGGTGGAGCATCGGGAGGTGAAATTGGGAACGTACCCATAAAATTCAAATTTTTAAGTAGGCCCACACTAACGTTTTCATACCAAGGCGGTGTCTTCACGATAAAAGGTACATTGCTAGTACGGGTGTCAGAGTTGAAAAAGGCTAGCTGGTCGACAATAATGACCTTTCCCTGATGTGGAAAATGTAAAACACGGAAAAGGTTAGACACAACGACACACATCGCATCAATCCAGCTACGACCAAGTAAGCGTTTATAATAGAGAGGTGCATTAAATACCTCAACTTGAACATTGATCGATTTTCCTTCACATGTAATAGACAACGAAGGAAGTACACCGTAGGGCTTAAATCCAGAGCCATTAAAGGCCTTAAGCATGTTATGTGATTTCATAAGAGGAGGAGAGACGATGGCCTTCCAAGAGGTAATAGAAATTACACACATGGAGGCACCCTCATCGATAACAGTCCTACAGATGTTCTTGTCGGAGACAAAAAATTGTATTTGGAATGCTAGTTGAGGGGGGAGTCTCAGAATGTGATCTTCGAGGTAAAAAATTATCAAATTTGTATCTGTAGGATCAATTCCACCGATATCCTTTAGCAGTGCCTTTCGTTGAGCAGGACAAATTTGAAGGACTTCAAGAGTTGACATCACAGAAGGTGCTTGCGCCAGATATTCTACAATACTGTAGTTTTGAGCAGCATGTGCATGAGGGTTGAAGGAACAATTTCGAACAACACCCTTTGGGGGAGGGATAAGAACTGTATCGAGAATCGATCGTTTGAGATGAAGAGGACCGTTAGGAGGTGAAGTTGGGGGAGGTTGTTGAACCAATGAAGGTGGTATATCGTCAACCTTCTCCTTTGAGGAAGAGTAATCTTTGGCCCGAGTGGTAAGTGTGACGTCATTCTTTCTAGAATCACCAGTACACATGATTACATAAGAAGTAGTGGAGGGAGAGGGTTGGTCATGGATGACCAGTTGGGTCTACTTTTGAGAAGGGAAAGGTTGAGACAAAATAGAAGATGTGGGAGGTTTCGCGGTCCCTTGGAGGAACTTAGTAACCTCAGACCGTATTGGAAAATATTTCGTATAGTGATCATCACCACAGATAAGGCAAGGGTATCGGGGTTTGCGCTTATCCTTATCATCAACAGGTTGGGTTTTGGATTTCTTAGACTGCGGGTTATTTTTATCCTCCTTATTCTTACCCTTCCCTTTTTTAGATTTATTCTTTCTAGCAGGGGTAGATTGAACAAAGTTAACCTCAGAGGTTTTGCTGGCAGGAGGGGTAGGAGACGAAGAATTTTGAAAATTTGAAGCATTAGACTTCGGGTTGGTGGGAGAGGCTTGCATATTTTTAGGCTGGGTATGGAAAGTTCCAATCACACCATTAGCCACATGAGAATAAGTAGGGGTAGTTGAAGTAGTAGTAGTATAAGGGCGAGGTGCATCAGGGAGTACGTCGTAAAGAGTACCTGTTTATGAATAAACAAGGTCAAGGTAATGAGCATGACTAATAGCTTGTTCTTCGGTGACAACTCCATCCATGTCAATATCACGAGATATCTCATTTACAAATTTTTTCGTGAACCACTCTGCCAATAACTGATCGAGAAGATCGAGTTTGATCAAACGTCGTCTTTGTCTCCACTCATGAATGTGATTATAGATGTGAGTGGCCTTAGTTTGCTTGAAGGAACTCAAGATCTCGGTTCCTGTTTCATAACGGATCGGTAATTGGTAGTGTGTAAGGAATGCCATGGCTAGGGTATTAAAGTCAGTGAAGAAAACTTTTGGTAGTTCTATATACCACTTTGCAGTTGAACCCGTGAGAGTTCGTTGGAAGAGTCGTAACCGAATGGAATCATCCACCAAAGAGTTGGATGAACACCAAAGGTGGAAACTCATGACATGGTTGTTCATATCCTCTCCCGATTTACCGTCAAATTTTGGGATGTCGGACGCAAATTTGGCCGATATAACGGGCCAGTGGGGAGAATGTAGGATAGGATCATTCAAGATTCTAGACAAATCAGGTAGATCCAAAGTGGCTAAAAAGGGTAATTGTCTATTCACAGGAGGATACTGGTGACTTTGGGGAGAGAGTCTCGTCAGTATACCAGTAGGACCATAAGCAGTTTTCATGTGAGGTGAAGGTCCTAACAGATTCAGACGTGTGTGTGGAGGCATGTATCCCATAGGGTTGTACTTATTGTGGTTGTTCCCTTGGGGAGCGAAACTAGGTTGAATTTTCGAACCCCAAATGGGATTGGAAGAACCGAGGTATGGCTGGCCTGAACTAGGGGGAATAAGAGAGCTAACTTGAGGTTATTTCCCCCCAGATGATTGTTGATTTCCATGAATAAGAAGATTCCAATACTGGGCTAGTGATCTGGGGATGTTCTATCCATATTGTGGATTATATCCTTTGAGTGGGGGTTGTCCTCTAGGTGAGGATGATTCTCCAATTTGGGTCTGACCTCCAAATTGAGTTCCCCCCCGAGTTATACTCTCCCCCAATAGGAATCTGATAACCATAAGTGAATAATGGAGTAGAAATTCCAAAGGTGGTAGAGCCACTGGTTCTGAATCCTCCTATAAAAGGTGGATAGGTGTTACCCATGATTTTGGTAATCATGATGATGTATTGATGATGGTGTACTCAGGATCCTCATAAGAACTTTCTCCTGAGAAAAGTTATGTTCATCTCTTCCCAGAAAACTCATTTTTGAAGAGAGTTCGCAGGCTGCTAGTATCCCAGGGTGCGAGAATGACACATTCTCGTAGGGGTGCGAACTTCTCACACTGTGTAACATAGCTAGGGTGAGAACCTTCTCTAAAGCATGGAAAAAGATGAATTCTCGATGTTTCTAGAAGGGAATATTCTAGAAGAATGGGTTGGAATTCGAATGGTTATCTTTATACTAGATTCCCTGATATTGTGGGATCATTCTTATCTAAGTAACCATCTCATTCTCTCCTATATATTGAGGGAATTCTCATGGAAAAGGTTAACCAAGATTCATTGGAGAATTGGTGAAAGAATTGTGTGAAGGACTTAGCTTGAATAGTAGCTTGGAGACTCTAGCAAGTCTATCAAGAGGATTTGATCTTCTTCATACAAGGATTGAGAAAGTGTGTGTGTTGGAGCCAAGAGCCATCGAAAGGAAGCTTGCGACATCAAGGCAATTAGGTTGTAATATTTACTTTCAATCAATATGATACAGTGGCATGTCCCTTTCCCATAAAGCTATTCTCACTTTATTGTGTAATTCCTTGATCATACACATAAGTTGATAGTTGAATATATTTTTCTATATTCACTTTGGTTGGTTTGTGTTGTCTTGGTCTTAACCTCATGAGAGCACCGGAGCGAAGTGAGAGCAACAAAGACCCTAGGAAGCGATATAAAGGTATGTTACTTGTTCCTTCCTACTAGCTAATTCAATGGTCAAAACTTAGGGAAAGAGTCATGTCCTGTCCTGTTTTGTTCTAGATCCAGGTGGATCTAGGGAGATCTATTAGTGTCCACACCTACTGATTAGTCCAATAACAATAGGACCCTCCATAGAGGAACTGGGATAGTGTTAGAATACAACTGGAAGCAACGTTATACCCAGGAGGAGTAAAGACTACAAAAGCTTTGGATGGAACTTGGGTAGGAATGGGGATAGAATCATTCAAGGCATTATACCTAAGAGGGATTGACGAGATTTTTCTAGATGAACACAATGTACCAATAGGATGTTGGCTAGCCACTGTGTTCCCTGTGGGGATAATCATAGTGTTTGGGACCATTGTGGAGTGGGCCTGCTGAAGAGGGATAGTTGAGCTAGGACCAACCTCTGAACCAATGAATAAATAACAATTTGTGCTGTTAAAGTGATCTAAAGGTATCATAAATGTAGTATATGTTTCGGGTGGTTCAGAAATGACAGGTATCTCAACTTCTTCCTCTGAGCCGGGAGGGTTCCGCCTAGAATTTGGAGTTCGAGATATGTCAGTGGTCCAAAAAGGATCCTCATTTTCAAGTCTGGCAAGGATTCCAATTGGTATTCCATAAGTGTCAACAACAAGTTCTCTGGATGAGTTCAGTTGGAGAATACGTCTCTCGTATCCAGGAGGTAAGCGGAAAGCATCCAAAGAATTGGAAACGATTCAAAAACTTTCTAAAGAGTCAGTTCTCTCTGCTTGTGAAGGTATGTGGTCCTGGATCTCACTCTATTGAGGAGATTCCTCTGGTGGATTAGGGAGCAAGGGTTGGGAAACTTTCAGATCTCCCAGAGGTAGTCCTTGCATCCTATGTGAATGACGTGGAGGGTCAATGTTGGCCGAACCAAACATTTTACGGAAAAATTCTATGGCCAACTATGTAAACAAAAAACGCTCGCTAGTAGAATCTAGCAATCAAAACCAAGTAAACAAAACCTTCTTATTTTTAAGTCACTAGTTGGTGATGAAATCCAACGTCGTGAAGTCAAGACAAGAAGGGATTGGGCTAGGGTGGAAAAGTTACATTGACGATCTGCTTAACGAAATTACACCCTGGTGCAAGCTCCCACACATAATCGTGGGTATACCCTCCAAGGAGCCCGAGTGATTTTGGCCAACGTCGATTCCAGGTACCGTGAAGACTTGCCCCTCCACGGTCACCTTGTGTAAGACCCTAAGAATATAGGCAACTGAGGCTACAAAAAACAACAATGATGTCTGGGGAGATAGTCGACAATCTCATCCACATGCAAGGGTAGGGTATCTAGCCCGAAATCAACTTGAGAGGCTTCCACTCATCATTTTCGGTATACCTTCAAGCGACCCCCATAATACACACAATCTCTACACCTAGATCAACAAAGCAGGGTGAGTAACTCTGCTGATCTCAATGTGACCTTAGGTTTGACCCTTGTGTGAGAAGGGATTCCCAGGACAAAATATTGCAAATGGAATTTTACACTCCCTAACACAAGATCCTATTGTGTGTTTTGTGCTTTGGAGAGTGTGTCTCACTACCTATTCCAAAGATCTAACCTAGCTAATGTTGGTGTAAAAGAGCCCTAGAAAAAATTACTAATTAAGTTTTAGATTTTCACAATATTTTAAAAGGTTGTTGTGACTCAAGAGGGAGATGGGAATGAAACCAATGTTGTGTAAGACCTTGAACCAACAATATGCAAATAGAAATGAATGATGAAAATTTTCGTTCAATGAATTCTATCTACAACAGGGAGAAGGTGTTTCCGGAATGATGTAAGCTATGAAATATACTTCCTTTTTCTTTAAATGAACACAATCTCAAACAACCAATAAACAATGAATTTCTCCAATGTTCTCTTCTCTTAAATGGAATAAATTTTCTTATGTATGATTATTTAAAAGAAGGGATAAATTCAAATTATTCCTTTCTAAGACTAGACCAAGGGCATGATAGAGAAAGGATAAGTAATCCAAGAAAATTTATACCTTCAACAAACACCCAAATCAAACTTTCAATGAAGATAAAATTAAAAAATGACGAGAAAGTATTTCCCCAAATGCGAATGAAGAAATCACCTCTCAATCATCAAGCAATCCAGAATACATAATCAATTCAAAACTTCAAATCCAATCCAATATTTTTATTTGAATAAGCACTCAGATACAAGCTCAAAGATTATACCCTTGTTGATAAAAATAAAAAAAACGAAAAAATGGAAAAAGATTAAAAGAGAGGTGTCCGATCTTCTAAACCAATCAACAACAAGTCAAATGTTTAGAAAAAATTCATATGTTGGTATTAAAAATCCTTCCCAATTGGTTAAAGCAAAAACTGGGCATCAACAAAGGCTAAGACCCAACTCAAAAAATTTCATAGATGCCTCCACAGGTTGATAGCATATCACAGTGCAGAAATCAAGAGTTTCCGCAGGCTAGAGACAGATAGGGTGTGAAAGTCCTGCACTAAAGAAAACAACCAGGGTGCATAAATTGGAGGTTTCCATAGGCTATGTATAAGGTATAGTGCGGAGGTGTTTGTAAATCAAGAAATTATGAGAATAGGGAAAAGGATCTAAGTGGATTTGTAAATCCAGAGAGTCTGAATGGATCTCCCATAGACTCAGAGACTGATTTCAAGTGAAAAGAATAGGTAAAGATCAAATGGCCAACACAAAACCACAATCAATTCGTATCCCTAGTGGAGTCGCCAATTTTGTTATTGGATAAATCAATGAATGTGGACATAAAATAATCTCCCTAGATCCACCTAGATTTAGAACAAAACAAGACAAGACATGACGCTTTCCCTAGGTTTCTACCATTGAATTTATCACAAAAGAAGGAGTGTATGACATACCTTTATATATCGCTTCCCTATATCTCTGTTGTCCTTTCTTCACTCTGGTCCTCTTGTGAGATCAGATTTGCAATGACACAAACCAACCAAAGTGAAAGAAGCAATTGTAGATTCAATGGAAACCTAAACATGTGATCAATGAGTCATGTAATAAAACACTAATGATTTTATGGGAAAGAAACATACCACTGTATCATATTAATTAAAAGTGCAAGATACAACCAAATTTCCTTGATGTCACAAGTTCCCTTTCGGTGGTCCTTTGTTCCAACACACACATACACTTGCTCCAAATTTGCATGAAGATAGTCCACAAATCCTGATGGACAAATGGAGGCCTCAAGCATCAATTGTATCAGGATTCTTCACACAGTATTTAGCCTATTCTTTGCTCAATCTTACTTGATCGTGATTAACCTTTTCCATGAGAAATCCATTATTATATAAGAGAAGGTGAAGTGGTTACTAGGATGAGGATGATCCCACCAAATCAGAGAAGCTAGTAAGATCACAACCATACGGACGCCACCTCACATTATAGAAGATTATCCTTCTAGAAACTTCATGAAACTTCTTCCTTTCCTTAGCTTCAAGCGTCGTTGCACCCTACCTATATAGTAGCATGCGGAAATCCCGCAGGCCAAGAATAGGGCAGCCTACATAAATCAAGGATTTACGCACTGTGTACCACTGTCATCCTGTGGTGTCATTCTAAAAATGTGCCTTGTAGGGGAAGAACTCAACCATTTTCCTCATGTGAAAGATTTTTTTGGAAGCCTGAATACATGGCTATGGGGTCATCATCAGAGTGACCAAAATAATGTGTAAAAACATAGTGCATTCAATGATGTATCATCCTGCATCAATTCGAAGAAGCTCTTTAAAAATTCTTTCAAAGTATTCACCTTTTCGACTGTCCTTTATGGAATAGTGCGATCATAAACTAACGACATATCGTATACTGGTGGTGTCTTTGAAGATGATGCTATCCAGTCTGCTCCTAGTATATCCTTCCTTGCTTGCTGATAGGTTTCTTTTTCTTTCTGTGTATTGAATGCTGGCATGGGCTCAACTTCTTTCCTTAACCATTTTTCAACCCCTTTTCTTTTCTCCATCACATCTGTTCAGGTTCTCGTTCTGCCACATGTAACAATTGGTTCTCGTTCTGCCACACGTAACAATTGCTACTCTGGGTTGATCATCATGTTCCTTAGAAACTATCATTTGAAGGTTTTCGTTATGATTCTGATGCTAGTTTTGGTTCCCTCTCTCCATCCACTTATATATAAATTTAGGGATATCATTTATCACATGATCCAAGGATATGCAATACATGCACGTCATGCAAGGTTTCGGGCGATCTATCGCTAAATGTCTTTTTTGATTGTAGTTATAACAAATTATTGGTCCTTTGCCTCCTCGTCCAAATCCTACATGTCCTCAACCTCTGTCGAATCTTCCACATCCACCCTAATTAAATCCTCTTGGAGTGTTGTATTGTGGAAATCCTCCTTTTGCTGCAACATTTTCTTCCTAGATTTTGTATGCATATGAAGTGTGCTCTCTCATTAAGTCAAATGTGTGACAATGTTTCTCATTGTGTCCTACCAATTTGCAAAAATTACAAAATAAATTCCTAGGTGTACTATGGTACTTATGCAGTAAGGGACAAGTATTCAAATGATGTCCCCATGTATTACGTATCTCAAAATACCCTACTCCTCCTGCCAATGGGTTTGGTGCTCGTGTGGCCATATACTACACGAATGCTGGTCATTCTTCCTTTCGATGGCTTTCTGTCTTACTTGTTACACACCAAACCCGTTCACGCTTTTCCTTTTCCTTTATTATTTCTGATAATTGAATTCTCAATGTAGCCAACTGTGACTGTACCTGTTCCATCTCCTACAAGATATGCTTCCAATTTCATCACGATTTCCAACACTTCTAGTTGCGACATGACCCTCTATTGTGTTAACGGATAACAATATGTGACAATAGACCTGCAATAAACCATTCTTAATGTTTCTCGTTAGGAATATGAAAGGTTAATTGACCCATCACATCCTTAAATATTTGGTCGTAATCCCGCATTGTCTCATTCTGCACTTTCTTAATTTCCTTTAGTTTTGTGATATACTGGGATTCAGATTTTGACTTTCTGAATTCCTTTATCAACGCTTGTCCAATATCTACCAAAGTTATTTATTTTCCAATAGGTGTGGTGGTATGATACTTCATATTCCATAGCAGTGCATGACCTCTGATCGTCGTGGCCAAATGTATGATCTTCGTCACCTCGTCTTGGAAATTCTTCCCAGTCCATATCATGTCACATATAAACAATTGTTGCTCAGGGTCTTCCGACCCCGCTCCCTGAAACTCAAGCATTCTTAGTGTATGATCTATCCTTTCCATTGTACTCAGTGTTTTAATTACCCTTGGTGATGTTTTCTGACTCTAGTTTGTTGCGCTACTTCCATTATTATAACTATTTCTTTGACTTCCTTCACTCACTACAATTTTTCTTGAACAAATCTGAGTTCCTGCTTCAATTCTTAGTGACGCACACAGGGTCGTGGGTTCAACACAAATTCCAATCTGAGATGGAATTCCTTCTTTTGCTGGAAAATATTGAGGATCTCTTTATTTCATTTTCCTTTCTCTGTATGGTGTGATATGAAGTACTGTGCAGGGGTCACTTTCCTTGAATTCTCAGTGTTGCTTTTCCTTCCTATCCATAGTCTTCCTCTTACTATATCTAAACCTTTTCCCACAGTGAAATACTCCAATCTCTCAGTCCGAGTCAATATCCTATTCTCTCATCATCCTCATCCCATCCGGTCCTTACTCATTCTTCCCACTCTAAGACCATCCTCTGGTCATCCCCCAGTCCCCCTATGTGTGCAAAGATGCCTAGATGTCAGGCTCCATATTTATGACATTCTTATCACATAGTAACATATTTATCCAAGTAGATAGAACACTTAAATATGTTTGACGTGGAACCTTGAAAAATTCCCTCTCTATGACACTATAAGACTTGGTACAATCTATTGCAAATTATGTAATTTAACCCTCCAATATACTATTCAACCAAAAATCAATCGCAGAATAAATCTTATTACTTATTGTATTGAGTTGTCTAATCAATTCAGGAGTCCAGTTTCTTAGAGCTTCAACTCTATATCTCCCAACATTCTCCATTAGCCTTTCTAAATATTCATTCAAAATTATCGGAAATTCACCAAAAAACAATTCATGCAGATCCGTGAATACATACCTTTGTAACCAATGTTCATTGTTAAGTCGAGGGATTCTATTCCATTCTATGGAAAGTCTCACTGCTTCCTTTCCAACCATTCTTAAATTTCTTCCCTATTCGGCCTCCAAAACATTCCCCTCAATTACAGTTCCTGGTCCTGACAACATATCCATTCATTGGTGCATAGTGGGTAGAACCAGGGTTAATCATCTATATACCAACAAAACCCTTAGACATCGGCCCTTTCGGAATCACCTGTAGAGCAAGTGAAGTCTCACCCAAGGCATATATAGGGGATGCAGTAAACGTTCTACAGTGATGAGGGGAGTTGAGGAATTATTCATGTTCTTACTACCATTTACCCATGTGTGTAGTTCACATTACTTAATATCTACTTAACATTCAATGATATTATATGCACGACAATATCCCACTTAACATTCGTTCAATTACTATATACTTCCATGCGTGAAATTATAACATCATATATGAATAACACGTTCATTATCATACTTAAGAAGTATCATTATTGTGCAATAACATTAAACTTCATAGCATGCAAACACATCATGACACACAAGTTTTAATGTGGTTCACCCAACTTGGGCTACGTCCAGAACGAGTGGCTTCTTTTATTAGTCATTGATAATTCCCTTGCAGCTGCCCACTGTGCTACAAAAAATGCAATAGTAACATTACCCAAACCTGACTAGCCATTCTGCTGTAGTATGAGCTTCACTCCTCAATCATACCTCAAACTTATTCCTTTGCTTGACTCACTTACCCAAAAATCACTAAGAACTTCTCATATGTCAAACCGCCAAAACTTACAAACCTCAAACTCTCTAACATTCATAACCTCTTTGGAACCTCTCTACCCAAAAACCATTTACATTTTTATACATAAAAATAGGGCTAAGCCCATTACAAAGTGTACAAAAATGTTCCAAAAACCCAATGGTCTTTAACCATTTTTTCCTTTTTCACGCTGCTTCATCGCACATCCTTCTGTCGTGTGCTTTGTCTTCTTAAATTTCGCTCTCGTCGTGTGCTCTGGTCCATCTTCCAACAACCTTTTGTTCTTTGACTTTTTTTGTCACAGATCCCAAAAATTAAGCATAATACCAATTTCTTTGAACTTTCATTGAACAGGGCACTATGCAAAGTAAGGGATTCTTATTCAAATAGAATTGGCTCCTGTGCGGTCAATTATTCTTCCACTTTTCTTCTCTCCTGAATTCTCTATTCTTCGTCAAGAAACTAAATGTCTTCGATATTTACATCAAGATCCATATCCTCAAGAACAATTTCTTCCTTGGGTATGATCTCACTTCCTCCTTCCTTTTTTTTTGTCTTTCCCTTTTTTTGGTCACAAAGATCTTGTGGGGTCTTTCTAGACTTCCCTTAGGAGGGTTCTGATCACCTCCATCATCAGAATTGTTTATTGAATATTTCATTTTCTCATGAGCTGTAGATTAAGATTTTTGTTTTGGTAGGTCGCTTTTTTGGGAAGGGTTAAGATACCGTGTATTCATTTCATTAACAAATTTTCCCTGCTGTCTATGTTGATCAATGGTGCTAACAATAGTTTCAATATCCTCTTTATTCTTCTCAAGAGAAATTTCATGAGGGTTTTAGCTATCGCCTTCTTCTTCTTCGAATAAGAATGTACTAGCAAATGAGACACTATAACCAACATATATCATATATTTCACAAACAACTAATTAGGGTCAAACCCTTTGATTTCATCCAGTACCTTTAAATCAAACAAATCAAATTGGACTGAAAATTCATCGATATTTGTGTTAATGTTTATGCCATTATTATAGTTCTTTGCATTTCAATAGATAAGAGCAACATAAGAACAAGATCACTGAGAAATACACATTCACAAGAGACACAACATTTATCCTGGGAAACCCTCGAGGGGAAGAAAACCCAGCAAAAACTTCCTTATCATAAATTGCCAATACAATGTCAAGAGATAACTCAAACCAATACAAATAGTCCTCTCCAAAAGGTGCGCCACTCTTCTCCCTCTCTTTTGCCGCTAATAGATTAGAAATTGTCTCTCAAACTCAGCAAGTGAGTTGTGTTCAAATGAGGTGCTAGCCTCCTTTATTTATACAATTTCTAGCACATGTGAAGTGTCTCTTCACTGGCAGGGACGACTTCTTAATCTGGGTGGGTAAACCCACCTTTATTATATTTCTGGGTCTTCTTATTAACTGCTGGGGATGACTTCTTATTATGCCTATTATAATTGTCTGTTGACCAATCTGCAAAAGGGGATTTGGTCCTATTACAATATCCGACATGATCAATCCACAATGGGGATTGATCCTATGAATAAAATATCAATAATAATAAGAATACTCTTTGCAGTTACATTATTTTAACACTCCCCCTTAACAAGAAGGGTATTCTTTAGCAGCATCATGTGAGAGAGGTTTGCATCATCGGTGGCATAAGGATGACAGTATTGTCAATATCATCTTAGAACATTGGCTGGCATATTTACGAGTCATCAAAAGTTTTCTTCATCGACAACATCGTCATTCTCGAAAGAATGCCATCATCATCTGCATCAATATGTATCAGAAAAAATGATACCTCATCACAGCACTAGGCTGGCACATCACAATACTCCACTGGCTCAATGTCACAATTGTTAAGATGGTAGCTCAGTGTCAGTCACATCTTGCTTTATGTCTAACAACTAGGTCAGAAGCAAGGTATACATCATCTTTCTTTACATCTAACAACTAGGTCAAAAGCAAGGAATCATCTTGCTTCACGTCTAACAACTAGGTCAGAAGCAAGGAAAACATCATCATCTTGCTTTACGTCTAACAACGAGGTCAGAAGCAAGGAATCATCTTGCTTTACATCTAACAACTAGGTCAGAAGCAAGGAACACATCATCATCTTGCTTTACGTCTAACAACGAGGTTAGAAGCAAGGAATACACACAACGTCTTGCTTTACGTCTAACAACGAGGTCAAAAGAAATGACTCATCTTGCTTTATGTCTAACAGCGAGGTCAAAAGAAAGGAATACACACAATGTCTTGCTTTACGTCTAACAACGAGGTCAGAAGCAATGAATCATCTTGCTTTACGTCTAACAGCGAGGTCAGAAGCAAGGAATACATATATACTCCCCCTTTCAGGGAGGGTCCTTTCGGACTATACCAAGATTATCTCGAAAGTGTACAAACTTTACACGAGATAGAGGTTTGGTCAACACATCAACAACCTATTCATCCATGCTAATGTACTGGAGCTTCAAGGTTCCTCTTTGTACCATGTCGCAGATGAAATGATAACGGATCTCTATGTGCTTCGACCTGTCGTGGAATACATGATTCTCTATCATCTTTATGTAGCTATGGTTGTCACATAGAATCACAGTTGCTCTCATGTCCAAGTCAAATAGGAAAGTCAACAACTTTCAAAGCCATATAGCTTTGCAGCTAGCAGAACATGAAGAAATGTACTCTGCTTCTGCTGTGCTGAGAGCAATATTGGATTGCTTCCTACTCTGCCACGAGATCATGGCTGACCCCAAACTGAAACAACATCTGGAAGTGCTTTTTTTGTCAGCAACGCTTCTTGCCCAATCTGAATCAGTATATCCACTCAATGTGAAGTCATGATCTCCATCATAGCCGAGACCATAATCCATTGTACCTTTAAGGTACCTCATCACATGTTTTGCAGCCACTAGGTGAACATGTCTGGGCTCTACCAGAAACTGAATCAAGGTGTTCACTGCAAAACAGATGTCTGGTCTGGTGTTCGTCAGGTACATCAGTGATCCAATAATCTGTCTGTACAGTGTAGCATCTATCAAGTCTGACGAAGTATCGACTAGCAGCTTCATCTTCATTTCCATGGGTGTATCCATGGACTTACATTCTAGCATGTCGAATCTCTTTAAGATTTCGACTGTGTACTTCCATTGGTTAAGGAAGATCCTTTCTAGACTTTTCCATACCTAAATGTCTAAGAGGTAATGCATTAGGCTAAGGTCCTTCATTTCAAATTCTGCATCAAGTCTCTTTTTACATTTAGCGATGAGCTTTTCTTCTCCAGTTAAGAATAAGTCATCCACATACAGTAGTAAGATTACTGGTTCATTATCCATAATTTTGAAGTAGATATTTGAGTCTGCTTTACTCTTGGTAAAGCCTAAGCTTGTCAATAAATTGTCTATACGGTCATACCAAGCTCTAGGGGCTTGCTTCAATCCGTATAAGTCTTTCTTCAATCTGAAAACATGAGACTTCCTGTCTTCAACCTCAAATCCTTGGGGTTGCTCTATATAAACTTCCTCTTTGATGACACCATTTAGGAAAGCTGTCTTCACGGCCATTTGGTGCAGCTTCCACTTCATCTTAGCTGCAAGAGCTATGATGGTCCTGATCAAAGTGTATCTGGATACAGGAGTGAATGTCTCTTCATAATCAATGCCTTCCTTCTGGGAAAATCCACGAGCGACAAATTTTTCTTTATACTTCTCAATACTTCCATTAGCAGCATGCTTTATTTTGAAGAGCCATCTGTAGGATACCCCATATTTATTCTTCGATCTAGGAACTATTTCCCATACTTCGTTCTTCATTATGGATTGGTATTCCTCTATCATGGGATCTGCCCATTCCTTCTTTTGAATGGCTTCTTCAAAGAAGGTAGGCTCTTCATCTAGTAGATTACACATCAAATCCGTGTAACTGGAGAATGGATTTGGTATTTTCACCTGTCTCGAGGTTCCTTCTGGAACATCGTACTTCTCTCCATCTTGAATAAGCTCTCTTGCCCAAGCAGGCTTTCTTTTATAGGATAAGGTCGTTTGAGGAGGTTCTTGAACTTCTTTTATATTATGGTCTTCAGGATTCTCCTCATCAGGGGAAGTTGTGACTTCCCTTACTGGTTCCGCAGCCCTGGGAACTTCCCTCACGGATTCTGCAATCCTAGGATTTACAGGTTCCTCTTCATATACTTCTTCAAGTTGTCATCTTCTTGATTTCTTAAGTGCTTCTTCTTCATCAAAGGTCATGTCCCTATTGATTTCAATATGGTGGTGACCAGGTATGTAGATTCTGAAGGCCTTGGAGACCTCACAGTATCCCACAAATATTCCCTTCTTTCCGGAGGGTTCCAACTTGTTTCTTTTCTCTTTTGGTATATGAATAAACACTGGACAACCAAATATTTTGAGATGGCTTACCTCTGGCTTATTTCTAGTGAATATCTCTTTCGGGGTCTTGAACCCAAGTGCGCTATGGGATAATTTGTTCTGCACATAAACAACTGCCATTGCTGTTTCTGCCCATAAGCACATAGGAAGATCTTGATCGTGAATCATGGTCTTTATAGCTTCCATAATTTTTTTGTTCTTCCTTTCAACTACACCATTTTGTTGGGGATTATAGGGAGTAGTGAGTTCCCTCTTGATCCCAACATCTCTGCAGAAGTTCACGAGCTCTTCTAAGGTATATCCTCCTCCATTATCTGACTTGAGTATCTTATTCTTCCTTACAGAAGGGTTCTCTTATCAAGGCTTTGAATTCCTTGATGTTTTTGAACACTTCAAATATATCCAGGTATTTTATGAGAATAATCATTAATGAATGATACATAGTATACATACCCATTAATGGAGGATGATGGCATTGGGCCACATACATATGAATGAATGAGTTCTAGGACTCCTTCTGCCTTGCTATCCCTCTTTGAAAACGGGTTCTTGATGTTCTTCCCTTGTGCAAATCCATTGCATACGCTTTCATGGTCACCTTTGAGTTCTGGTAAACCTGTGATCACTTTGCATATGTATGGTAGCACCTTGTAGTTGAAGTGAGCTAATATTCGATGCCAAGATTCTTCAATGGCGTGGATCATGGCAGCTTCTGAGTGACCCTATAGCTTATGAAAGTCACCTTCTTTTCTTCCAATGATGATTGCTTCATTTACAGTATCTCCTTTAGCATGTTGCCTTCTGCAACCTTTGCTATAGCTTCCTCATGTGAACTGGAGCAAGGTCAACAAAACAACAAGCAAGAATAATATCCTTCTTGATAATATAAAGCAATAGCACGAACAATCATCATAGTAGCTCCTTTAGAGCTACCACTTATAATTTATCTGAAGCAAAGATTAAAGGTAAGGAATACAATACGAAATGAGGTCAACACTCTCATAGTGTTGGGACCAAGCATTATTCCATGACAACCTGGAACTAACACACGAGGTTTCTCCTAGAGGAGGTGTTAGTTGTATCAAGCAAAGTATTTACCTCTATATCCTCACATGCTATCAAGTATAATACTTTACAAATACTGTTGTCTCAACTATAGTCATCAACTTGTCATGTGTACCTTTGAATCTTGATTAATCAAACTTGGAGCCTTGTCCTCAAGAATGAGTGCTTGCTTTTCTTCTAGGTCTCCTTCACTCAAGTGACGAGTGCTTTCTTCAACCTATCTGTTGTACTAAGACAATACACTATCTTGACAGAAGGTTAGGTTAGAGGATAATCTCTATGATCAAATTTTAATCCTTCTAATAATTTGATCATAGCTTCAACATGCAACACTGATCAAGATAATGTTATGACAAATAGATGTATATCAGAATAATCACACCTG
>ML819793.1:15229-30110 GCA_009831015.1 Picea engelmannii | reverse complement strand
TAGAATTGGAAGAGGCAAAGAAAATTGAAGAGATTCTAAAACAACAACTATTAGAAAAGAATGCAAGATGTGAAGCATTAGAGCAAGAAGTAGTGAAAATGAGGAAAGAAATGGAGAAGTTTCAATCCTTGTATAATCAAAATCTGTCAAGTATCAAAGCCTCAGAGGGATTGGCCACCATTCTGAATCAACAAAGGAATCCAAAGCTGAAAAATGGCTTGGGATATGAAGAGGGATCAAGCAGTGGTAAGCCGGGAAATGAAGAACCATCAAGTTTGTCAAAAGTACAACCAATGACAATAACAAACCTACAAAAAAAAAGAAAGACAATCATCCGCCCAAGTCGAGTAAGGTAAAAGATTCTAGATATGAATCTGTAGAACAAAGAAGTAATGCACTCACTGCTGAAAGATATCATCAGACTGGAAGAAATCGATTTTCTCAAAGAAGATAACCATTTCCAGGTACAAAGAATTTTTCTATGGCTATTGTTACTACTGTGCTAACTTTGGTCACAAAGCTGTAAATTGTTCCTTAAGACTTAGATATGAGCAATTAAGATTTCAAAGGAATAAATACTTGCCACAACAAAGAATGATGCAACCAAGTAACAAACCTTCACTGATTGCCAATTGCCAAATTAAGTCCAGGGACATGCAACTAAAGAGGTCAAGAAATAATCAACAGTTAATGAGTAAACAATGCTGCACCAATAAGTTTGACCTATTGAACAATGAGATTGAATGCTACATCTATCATAACTATGGACACAAATCTATTGATTGTTGTCTAAGGGAATATGAACCAGATTCGAAATCCCCTGCTGAAAATGTTAAGTTTTGGAAGAAGAAGGAAAGTGACAAGTGTGGATTAGTGTTGTCCGCTCATAGAAAAATGAATCCTTGGTATATAGACACTGGATGCTCCAAACACATGAAGGGAGACAAAGGCAAGTTTCTATCTCTAAGTGAAAGCAAATTAGGAAACGTAACCTTTGGAAATGATGCTCCAGGGAAAATAAAGGGCAAAGGGATGGTGAGCTTAAGTAATGGAAAAGGAAAAGCCCAAGTTGTTCTCCTAGAAGATGGGCTGAAACATAATATGCTCAGTGTAAGTCAAATGTGTGACAGAGGATGTGAAGTGGTGTTCACATCTAAGGACTGCAAGATAAAATCTGTAACCTCAGGACAAGTGGTGGCCAAAGGCATAAGGACATAAAATAATGTATATGTGCTGAAAGAATATAGAGAAGAATGTCATATAAGTAGACATGATGAAAGATGGTTATGGCATAGGAGACTTGGACATCTAAACTTTGACCACTTAATCAAACTCAAAAAACTCGAGGTAGTAAAAGATCTTCCGAGGATATCAAAGCCCCAAGATTCAATGTGTAAACCTTGCCAAGTAGGGAAGCAAAAGAGGACACAGTTTAAGTCCAAGAGTTTTACTTCAAAAGAAAACCACTTCAACTAGTTCATACGGATTTATGTGGACCATCAAGATAGGAAGACACAATGAAAGAAAACTACTTCGTGATGATTATCGATGATTACTCCAGAATTACTTGGGTTTCCTTTCTCAAAGAAAAAGCTGAAGCATTTGATAAGTTTAAAATATTTAAGGCTTTAACTGAGACTCAAACAGGGAAGAGGTTAAAGGCAGTAAGATCAGACTGGGGAGGAGAGTTTATGCCAAGAGACTTCAAGGGATTCTGCGATGAGCATGGGATCAAGAGAGAATACACAATCCCAAGAACTCCACAACAAAATGGAGTAGTTGAGAGGCAAAACATAACAGTGCAGGAAATGGCCAGGTCAATGATGAATGAGAAGAACATTGTTCAAACCTACTGGGTAGAAGCAATACACATAGCAGTTCATGTTCTTAACAAATCCCACCTTAGACCACAAAGTGACAAGACACCTTATGAACTGTGGTTTGGAATACCTGCTTCAATTAAACACTTCAAAGTCTTTGGGAGTAAATGCTATATAAAGAATAATGATGAAAACCTTGGCAAATATGATGACAGGGCTGATGAAGGTATCTTCTTAGGGTATGCTACAAACAGTAAAGGATACAGATGCTATAATAAAAGGCTGCATAAAATGGTTGATTGTATTGATGTAAAAATTGATGAAGGAATTCCAGCAAGAGAGATGTACAGAAATGAGTCTTCTACAGAAGACACAGCTGAAGATGACGATAAACAAGTCCAAGAATCAGAAAATGAAGACTCTGAATCAGATGAAGACTCATACACTCAGACAGACTCAAAACAACAATCAACTTCAAATTCCTCCTCCAGAATCATTCAAAAGAATAATCCTGCAAGTCAGATTATTGGAGAAAAAGACAAAGGTGTACAAACCAGGAGAAAGCTAATCAAAACAACCGAACAATCACATATAGCTTTCATATCCATGCTGGAACCTAAGAATTTCAATGAAGCCGACAAAGATGATCACCGGGTTAAATCAATGAATGATGAACTTGATCAGATCGAGAAAAACAATACGTGAGAGATGGTTCAAAGACCTGAAGGTAAAAACGTCATTGGCTCCAAATGGATCTTTAAGAATAAGTTGAATGAGCAAGGACAAGTTATCAGGAACAAAGCAAGGTTAGTCTGTAAAGGCTCTTCTTAGATAGAAGGACTGGATTTTGGTGAAACATTTCCACCCGTAGCAATATTAGAAGCTATCATAATGTTTCTTGCCTATGCTTGTCATAAAAGGTTTAAAGTCTACCAAATGGATGTCAAGTCAGCCTTTCTAAATGGAGATTTAAGTGAAGAAGTCTATATGGAACAACCAAAGGGTTTCAAACTGTATGATAACCCCGACTTAGTATGAAAGCTGAAGAAAGATTTATATGGTTTAAAACAAGCCCCTCGAGCCTGGTATCACAGCTTGGATACGTATCTCAAAGACAAAGGGTTCAAGAGAGGAACAAATGACAACAATCTGTATATTAAAACAGAGGATAATGATTTGCTCATCGTATTGGTCTATGTAGATGACATCATCTTTGGATGTAATAAGGATTCATTGGTATAATGGTTTTCTTCTGCCATGGAGTCTGAATTGAAATGTCTATTATAGGAGAACTATCATTTTTTCTTGGTTTGCAAATTACTCAGAGGTCCGAAGGGATGTTCATTTATCAAGAAAAATATCTAAGAGAAATTCTGAAAAGGTTTCAAATGGAAGATTCTAAACCAGTGGGTACACCTATGGTTACTGGATGTAAATTAAGAAAGGATGATGATTCACCTGATGTTGATCAAAGCTCATATCGATCAATGATAGGAAGCCTATTGTACATCACAACATCTCGCCCAGACATAATGCATGTTGTAGGAATGGTAGGAAGATATCAGGCTACACCTAAACAGAGTCATTTGCAAGCTGTCAAAAGGATATTCAGGTATTTGAAAGAAACAATGACTTATGGTCTGTGGTATCCCAAAAATCAAAATCTTCAGCTAACTGCTTATTCAGATGCAGATTGGGCAAACTGTGTTGATGAGAGAAAAAAACACCAGTGGAGGAGCATTCTTCCTGGGTGACTCCCTAGTAGGTTGGCTTAGTAAAATGCAAGGTTCCATTTCTTTATCAACCACAGAGGCAGAGTACATTGCTACTGCTACCTTTTGCACTCAGGTATCATGGATGATTCTGACACTTGCAAACTTGGAGGTAAAATACACTGCACCGATCCAAATTCATTGTGATAACACTAGTGCCATCAATGTATCTAAAAATCATGTATTACACTCCAAGACCAAGCATATTCCCATAAAATATCATTTTCTGAGAGATCAGGTCTCCAATCAGATTGTTCAGGTCCATTACATTCCAACCACAAAACAAATTGCAGACATTTTTACTAAACCTCTACCCAAGACACCATTTGAATATCTCAGATAGAAGCTGGGTGTTATCCCGTCTCACATGTAAGAAAGTCCATCCTGTCAGGGGGAGTATTGTATTGATTACATATCTGATACCTCATAAAATTACTGCAATAACTCAGGGGGAGAGTGTTTTCTTTGACATTGATGTCAAAGGGGGAGAAAAGGAGTTGTCCGGATCGGATGCTACAGTTGGAGGTCCAAACAGATTAGCGCAGCCATTCTGGGTTGCCGTCAATGCCAAAGGGGGAGATTGTTGGAAGGTTTACAGTTGGGAGTAAGCTTGTCATTGATGGCAAGAAAAACGATGGCAAAAATCAACATGATTAGCAGCGCAGTGATAATGGAAGAGTAAACTCCATTTTAGAATTTCGGATACCGGGAGTTGAAGTGTCGAAACACTTCACCACCGAAGTGGCGAAATCAAGAAGTGGAGTAGAAGCGTCGAAACACTTCACCACAGAAGTGGAGAAATGAGAAATGGGGAAATTATCCTAACTGTTGGATCAAGGTGTGATCTGGGCCATCAGATCCAGGAGGTGAATATGGTAGACCACATCAGAAAGGACAGTCATTGACCGTTGGATCAAGAGTACACGTGGTGAAAGATTAGAGCTAGTCAAAGACTCCATTTCAGAGTTTCTCGAATTGCGACTTGGAGTGACGAGAATCTCCATCTAAGGATTAGCGAGATGTGATATCATGAAAAGATCAGTACCATTAGATCACCAAGAATGAGGACTGTTGATCTGAGTTCCATATCAGAGTCTCACCTATCGCAACATGGAGTGACGAGAATCTCCATATAAGGATCAGCGAGATGCTAGATCATGAAAAGATCAGGACTGTCAGATCACCATTAACGAGGACCGTTGATCTGAGCTCCATATCAGAGTCTTGCCTATCACGACTTGGATTGATGAGAATCTCCATCTAAGGAACAACGAGATGCGAGATCAAGAAAAGATCAGGACCATCGGATCACCAAGAATGTGGACTATTGATCTGATATCCATCTCGGAGCTTTGCCTATCGTGACTTGGAGTGACAAGAACCTCCATCCTAGGAACAATGATATGCGAAATCGTGATTTAATCACAACCGTCAGATCAAGGTGTGATCTGGACCGTTGATCCGACTCCATTTCAGAGTTTCATGAATCGCGACTTGGAGAGGCAAGAAACATAACCACAGGAACGCCGAAATCGTGATATGCGAAATCACAATATGATCTGAGTTGTTCAATCAAGATCATATATGAACCGTTGAATCATAGGACAAGTGGAAAGCAATTGGAATTTCATTGACTTGGAGTCAACGGAGCATGGTGTGGAAACTCACAAAATATGAAGCACCTTTTGGCACAACCTATGGTCACCGTTGGTGGTCATGAGAAGGGAAGGAGTCAGTTCAGATAAGCTCCATTTAGGGGTTTTGGGGATCGTGACTTGGAGAGTCGAGATGCCTCATCTCCAGATTCATGAAATGCGATATCGCGAAAGCGTTTTATGCATAAGCGCCTGTTCACAACCATTGGGCACATCGATGGAAGATGGAGGAAGAAGCTAGAGGTGCTAAGCTTCACCATAGGGATCCCAAAATGCCGAAATTATGAAATGGTGAAACAAAAAAAAGATTCTTTATGCTTAATCCAACGGTTTAGGTGAAGTTGAACAAGATCGAAGGGTTACTTTTGCGCTTCTCAGTTTAACAACTAAAACAAATGATGATCTTTGCCAAAGGACTCGAAGAGGATTGAGTGTGATCGCCAAAGAAGATTAAGAGTCTCAAGGAATCTTCCAGTGGATTGAGGATTATTGATACAAGTGATTGAAATATGGAAGGGGATTGAAGTCTGTAGCTGAAAACAGAAAGGATAAGCTCGTCTAAGACAGAGAAGACGAAGAGTCTCGACTGCCAGAGAGGTTGAGGAATCTTAGCATGACATCCAGTGATGTTGATCGCGTGGGAAAACCACTAGAGAAGCTGAAGGGTCATGATGATGATCAGACAGAGCACTCGAGTTGTGGAGGATATCAGCGCGGTGTGAGTATGCAGAGGTATTGCGCGCATTGTATGCACAAGTATCACATAAGATATAAGTACATGATACAGAGAAGAGTTGCGGTTGCTGTTTGTGCTGGAGTTGCTATGGATGTTGTTGTTGAAGGTGATTCATGCATGAAGAAGGATCAAAGTGCAGTAGATGAAAAGAACAGAAGAAGAACTGTGCAGCGAATGGACATGGTGCAAAGAGCATAAAAAGCAGAAGAGCAGAATGGGCAGCAGATGCATGCTGGAAGACAGTGAGGAAGTCTGAGTAGCAAAATCTTGCAGAACAGTGATGAGACTGGTAAGTTGTTATTGAACACTATATCACTGTAATAGGTTTCAATATTTCATATTTCATAATTCAGGGTGGTTGGGAGGTGATACGGAGGACTGGTGTCCTCAGAGGTTCAAGTGGGTGCTTGAACATAGGTAGTTGGTGCTTCCTTCTAGTTGGTGCTAGAGAATCTAGGGAGTTGGTGCTTCCTTGTAGTGGGTGCTAGAGAAAAGCAGAGAGTTGGTTCTCTCAGCAAGTTGCAGCTTGAAAAACATAGGTTGTAGCCTCAAAATGAGTTGGTACTCATATGTATGATAATGTAAATAATGTAAATAATACTTATCATATAAAGAAGAAAAGGTGTTTACCCTGTATGGGTTTCCTTGGGAAATATATGTCTCTGTGTTTCTCATATATGTGACTGATGCTGAATGTGCTATCGTTTATTTCCCTACATTATTGTGATCATCATTGAGTGCCTTGTAAAGATTTTAAAAGAAGCATAATTGTTTAAGCACAGTAACAACTGATTCACCCCCCCGCCCCCCCGACCCCCTCTCAGTTGTCCAACAATTGGTATCAGAGCTAGTCCCTTTTATCTAAGGGTAGATCCTAGAGCTTAAACATGTCAAGCCATGAAGCAAATTCAACCAATAAGGCCCCTCTGTTCAATGGAACAAACTTTGCCTTCTGGAAAGTTAGAATGAGAACCTACATAATGTCGTTAGGTGCAGATGTCTGGGATGTGGTAGATACTGGTTATGTAAAGCCAGTTGTGCTAGCTAATAAGGATGACAAAATAGAATTTATCTCCAATGCTAAGGCTTTGAATTCTATCCTGAGTGGGCTTGCAGAAGCAAAATTCATAAAAGTTATGCACCTAGGAACTGCTAAAGAAATGTGGGACAAACTCATTAGTAGTTATGAGGGTAATGAGAAGGTAAAGGATGCAAAGCTTCAAAACTATAGAATAATGTTTGAACAACTGAAGATGAAGGAAGATGAAACTGTTGGAAAATACTTTCTGAGAGTAGAATAAATGGTAAATGCAATGAAGGCACTTGGTGAAACAATTGATGAACCTTCTTTAGTTCAGAAAATCTTGAGATGTCTCCTAGATAGGTTCGACCCAAAGGTCTCTATTATAGAAGAAATTAATGATCTAAAAACCTTGGAGTTTGATCAACTGCTAGGAACATTGACTGCATATGAAATGAGAATAGTTAAAGATAAACCCACCTCTAGAGAAGGCATCATTTAAAGCAGACAAGAATGAGGATTCTGAGCCCGATGAAATTGAAGCAAAATTTGTGAAGAGACTAAAGAAGGGATCAGGCAAATACAAAGGTAAACTGCCTTTCAAATGTTTCAAATGTGGTAGGATAGGTCATTTTGCAAATAAATGTCCCCACAAAGGAAAGGATCAGACATGTGATGATGAGGAGAAGTACAAACACATAAATTTCTTTAGAAAAACTTTAAGAAGAAAAGTCCGTGCATAAACAATGATGATGATCCTTCACATGATGAAGAAAATGAATCCTCTATTGAAGATAGACTAAATGACTTTTATGGACAAAGAGGATTATGATAATAAAAGCACAGGGAGTGATGAAGAAGAAGCTGTGGTTGACATGGAAGGAGAATTGATCAGTGCACTGGAAGAGATTGACAGACTAAGAATCAAGAACAGAAAGAAAAGACAATTGTTGATATAGTTCGAGAAAGAAAGTAAAGAACCTAATGAAGACCTTGTCTTACTAAAAGTAGAATTGGAAGAGGCAACGAAAATCGAAGAGATTCTAAAACAACAACTATCAAAAAAGAATGCAAGATGTGAAGCATTAGAGCAAGAAGTAGTGAAAACGAGGAAAGAAATGGAGAAGTTTCAATCCTTGTATAATCAGAATCTGTCAAGTATTAAAGCCTCAGAAGGATTGGCCACCATTCTGAATCAACAAAGGAATCCAAAGCTGAAAACTGGCTTGGGATATGAAGAGGGATCAAGTAGTAGTAAGCCAGGAAATGAAGATCCCATCAAGTTTGTCAAAAGTACAACCAATGACAATAACAAACCTGCAGAAATAAAGGAAGACAATCAGCCGCCCAGGTCGAGTAAGGTAAAAGTTGCCATATCTGAATCTGTTGAACAAAGAAGTATTTCACTCACTACTGAAAGACGTCATCAGCCTGGAAGAAATCGATTTGCTCAAAGAAGACAACCATTTTCCAGGTACAAAGAATTTTTCTATGGCTATTGTTACTACTGTGCTAACTTTGGTCACAAAGCTGTAAATTGTTCCTTAAGACTTAGATATGAGCCTTTAAGATTTCAAAGGAATAAATACTTGCCACAACAAATAATGATGCAACCAAGTAACAAACCTTCACTGATTGCCAATTGCCAAATTAAGTCCAGGGATATGCAACTAAAGAGGTCAAGAAATAATCAACAGTCAATGAGTAGACAACACTGCACCAATAAGTTTGACCTATTGAACAATGAGATTGAATGCTACATCTGTCATAACTATGGACACAAATCTATTGACTTTCGTCTAAGGGAATATGAACCAGATTCGAAATCCCCTGCTGAAAATGTTAAGTTTTGGAAGAAGAAGGAAAGTGACAAGTGTGGATTAGTGTTGTTTGCTGAAAGAAAAATGAATCCTTGGTATATAGATAATGAATGCTCCAAACACATGACGGGAGACAAAGGCAAGTTTCTATCTCTATGTGAAAGAAAATCAGGAAACGTAACCTTTGGAAATGATGCTCCAGGGAAAATAAAGGGCAAAGGGATGGCGAGCTTAAGTAATGGAAAAGGAAAAGCCGAAGTTGTTCTCCTGGTAGATGGGCTAAAACATAATCTGCTCAGTGTAAGTCAAATGTGTGACAGAGGATGTGAAGTGGTGTTCACAACTAAGGACTACAAGATAAAATCTTTAACATAAGGACAAGTGGTGGCCAAAGGCATAAGGACAGAAAATAATGTATATGTGCTGAAAGAATATAGAGAAGAATGTCATCTAAGTAGACATGATGAAAGATGGTTATGGCATAGGAGACTTGGACATCTAAAATTTGACCACTTAATCAAACTAAAAAAACTCGAGGCAGTAAAAGATATTCCGAGGATATCAAAGCCCCAAGATTCAATGTGTAAACCCTGCCAAGTAGGGAACCAAAACATGACACAGTTTAAGTCCAAGAGTTTCACTTCAACAGAAAAACCACTCCAACTAGTTCATATGGATTTATGTGGACCATCAAGAAAGGAAGGCACAGGGAAAGAAAACTACTTCATGCTGATTATCGATGATTACTCCAGACTTACTTGGGTTTCCTTTCTCAAAGAAAAAGATGAAGCATTTGAGAAGTTTAAAATATTTAAGGCTTTAACTGAGACTCAAATAGGGAAGAGGTTAAAGTCAGTAAGATCAGAATGGGGAGGAGATTTTATGGCAAGAGACTTCAAGGAATTCTGCGATGAGAATGGGATCAAGAGAGAATACACAATCCCAAGAACTCCACAACAAAATGGAGTAGTTGAGAGGCAAAACAAAACAGTGCAGGAAATGGCCAGGTCAATGATCAATGAGAAGAACATTGGTCAAACCTACTAGGTAGAAGCAATACACACAACAGTTCATGTTCTTAACAAAGCCCACCTTAGACCACAAAGTGACAAGACACCTTATGAACTGTGGTTTGGAAGACCTGCTTGAATTAAACACTTCAAAGTCTTTGGGAGTAAATGCTATATAAAGAATAATGATGAAAACCTTGGCAAATATGATGATAGGGCTGATAAAGGTATCTTCTTAGGGTATGCTACAAACAGTAAAGGATACAGATGATATAATAAGAGGCTGTATAAAATGGTTGACTGTATTGATTTAAAAATTGATGAAGGAATCCCAGCAAGAGAGATGTACAGAAATGAGTCTTCTACAGAAGACACAGCTGAAGCTGACGATAAACAGGTGCAAGAATCAAAAAATTAAGACTCTGAATCAGATGAAGACTCAGACACTCAGACAGACTCAAATCAATAGTCACCTTCAAATTCCTCCTCCAGAATCATTCAAAAGAATCATCCTGCAAGTCAAATAATTAGAGAAAAAGACAAAGGTGTACAAACAAGGAGAAAGCTAATCAAAACCACCGAACAATCACATATAGCTTTCATATCCATGCTGGAACCTAAGAATTTCAATGAAGCCGACAAAGATGATCACTGGGTTAAAGCAATGAATGATGAACTTGATCAGATTGAGAAAAACAATATGTGGGAGATGGTTCAAAGACCCGAAGGTGAAAACGTCATTAGCTCCAAATGGATCTTTAAGAATAAGTTGAATGAGCAAGGACAAGTTATTAGGAACAAAGCAAGGTTAGTCTGTAAAGGCTATGCTCAGATAGAAGGACTCGGTTTTGGTGAAACATTTGCGCTCGTAGCAAGATTAGAAGCTATCAGAATGTTTCTTGCCTATGGTTGTCATAAAAGGTTTAAAGTCTACCAAATGGATGTCAAGTCAGCCTTTCTAAATGGAGATTTAAGTGAAGAAGTCTATATGGAACAACCAGAGGGCTTCAAACTATCTGATAACCCTGACTTAGTATGCAAGATGAAGAAATATTTATATGGTTTAAAACAAGCCCCTCGAGCCTAGTATCATAGATTGGATACGTATCTCAAAGACAAAGGGTTCGAGATAGGAACAACTGACAACAATATGTATATTAAAATAGAGGATATTGATTTGCTGATCATATTGGTCTATGTAGATTACATCATCTTTGGATGTAATAAGGATTCATTGGTACACTGGTTTGCTTCTGCCATGGAGTCTAAATTTGAAATGTCTATGATAGGAGAACTGTCATTTTTTCTTGGTCTGCAAATTACTCAAAGGTCCGAAGGGATGTTCATTTCTCAAGAAAAATATCTAAGAGAAATGCTAAAAAGGTTTCAAATGGAAGATTCTAAACTTGTGGGTACACCTATGGTTACTGGATGTAAATTAAGAAAGGATGATGATTCACCTGATGTTGATCAAAGTTCATATCGATCAATGATAGGAAGCCTATTGTACATCACATCATCTCACCCAGACATAATGCATGTTGTAGGGATGGTAGGAAGGTATCAGGTTGCACCTAAACAGAGTCATTTGCAAGATGTCAAAAGGATATTCAGGTATTTGAAAGAAACAATGACTTATGGTTTGTGGTATCCCAAAAATCAAAATCTTCAGCTAACTGCTTATTCAGATGCAGATTGGGCAAACTGTGTTGATGAGAGAAAAAGCACCAGTGGAGGAGCATTATTCTTGGCTGACTCCCTAGTAGGCTGGCTTAGTAAAAAGTAAGGTTCCATTTCTTTATCAACTAGAGAGGTAGAGTACATTGCTGTTGCTCCCTATTGCACTCAAGTATTATGGATGATTCAGACACTTGCAGACTTGGAGGTAAAATACACTGCACCGATCCCAATTCATTGTGATAACACTAGTGCCATCAGTGTGTCTAAAAATCCTGTATTCCACTCCAAGACCAAGCATATTCCCATAAAGTATCATTTTCTGAGAGAACAGGTCTCCAATCAGATTGTTCAGGTCCATTACATTTCAACCACAGAACACATTGCAGACATTTTTACTAAACCTCTACCCAAAACACCATTTGAATATCTCAGACAGAAGCTGGGTTTTATCCCGTCTCACATGTAAGAAAGTCCATCGTGTCAAGGGGAGTCTTGTATTGATTGCATATCTGATACCTCATAAAATTACTGCAACAACTCAGGGGTAGCGTGTTTTCGTTGACATTGATGTCAAAGGGGGAGAAAAGGAGTTGTCTGGATTGGATGCTACAGTTGGAGGTCCAAATAGATTAGCGCAGCCGTTTAGGGTTGCCATCAATGCCAAAGGGGGAGATTGTTGGAAGGTTTACAGTTGGGAGTAATCTTTTCATTGATGGTAAGAAAAATGATGGCAAAGATCAACATGATTAGCAGTGCAGTGATAATGGAAGAGTAAACTCCATTTTGGAATTTTGGATACCGGGAGTTGAAGTGTCGAAACACTTCACTACCGAAGTGGTGAAATCGCGAAGTGGAGTAGAAGCGTCGAAACACTTCACCACAGAAGTGGCGAAATGTGAAATGGCGAAATGATCCTTGCCATTGGATCAAGGTGTGATCTGGGCCGTCAGATCCAGGAGGTGAATATGGCAGACCACGTCAAAAATGGCATTCATGGACCGTTGGATCAAGAGGACGTGTGGTGAGAGATTAGAGCTAGTTAAAGACTCCATTTCGGAGTTTCGCGAATTGCGACTTGGAGTGACGAGAATATCCATCTAAGGATCAGTGAGATGCGAGATCACAAAAAGATCAGGACCATCAGATCACCAAGAACGAGGACCATTGATCTGAGCTCCATTTCGGAGTCTCGCCTATCGCGACTTGGAGTGACTAGAATCTCCATCTAAGGATCAGCAAGATGCGAGATCACGAAAAGATTAGAACCGTCAGATCACCAAGAATGAGGACCGTTGATCTGAGCTCCATCTCAGAGTCTTGCCTATCGTGACTTGGAGTGAAGAGAACCTCCATCTTAGTAACAACAATATGCAAAATCGTGATTTAATCGCAGCCGTCAGATCAAGGTGTGATCTGGACCGTTGATCTGACTCCATTTCGGAGTTTCGTGAATTGCGACTTGGAGAGGCAAGAAACATAACCACAAGAACGCCGAAATCGCGATATGATTTGAGATGTTGAATCAATATTAGATCTGAACCATCAAATCATAGGACAAGTGGCAAGCGATTGTAATTTTGCTGACTTGGAGTCAACGGAGCATGGTGTGGAAACTCACGAAATATGAAGCGCCTTTTGGCATAACCTATGGTCACCTCCAGTGTTCATGAGAAGGGAAGGATTCAGTTCAGATAAGCTCCATTTCGGGGATTGTGACTCGGAGAGCCGAGATGCCTCATCTCCAGATTCACAAAATGCGATATCACGAAAGCTCTTTATGCATAAGCGCGTGGTCACAACCATTGGGCACATCGATGGAGGATGGAGGAAGAAGCTAGAGGTGATAAGCTTCACCACAGGGATCCCGAAATGATGAAATTATGAAATGGAGAAATAGGCAGAAGATTATTTATGCTTAATCCAACAGTTTAGGTGAAGTTGAACAAGATTGAAGGGCTACTTTTGCGCTTCTCAGTGTAATTTCTAAAACAAATGATGATCTTTGCCAGAGGACTCGAAGAGGACTGAGTGTGATCGCCAAAGAATATGAAGAGTCTCAAGGCATCTTCCAGTGGATTGAGGATTATTGATATAGGCGATTGACAAATGGAAGGGGATTGAAGTCTGTAGCTGAAAACAGAAAGGATAAGCTCGTCTAAGACAGAGAAGACGAAGAGTCTCCACTGCCAGAGAGGCTAAGGAATCTCAACATGACATCCAGTGATGCTGAACACGTGGGAAAAATTCCAGAGAAGCTGAAGGGTCATGATGATGATCAGACAGAGCACTCGAGTTGTGGAGGATATCGACGTGATGTGAGTATGCAGAGGTATTGTGTGCATTACATGCACAAGTAGCACATAAGCTATAAGTACACGATACAGAGAAGAGTTGCAATTGTTTTTGGTGCTGGAGTTGCTAGGGATGTTGTTGTTGAAGGTGATTCATGCATGAAGAAGGATCAGAGTGCATTAGCTAAAAAGAACAGAAGAATAACTGTGCAGCGAATGGACATGGTGCATAGAGCATAAAAAGCAGAAGAACAGAATGGGCAGCAGATGCATGCTGGAAGAAAGTGAGGAAGTCCAAGTAGAAAAATATTACAGAACAGTGATGAGACTGGTAATCTGTTATTGAACACTATATCACTGTAATAGGTTTCAGTATTTCATATTTCATAATTCAGGGTGGTTGGGAGGTGCTAGGGAGGACTGGTGTCCTTAGAGGTTCAAGTGGGTGCTTGAACACAGGGAGTTGGTGTTTCCTTCTTGTTGGTGCTAGAGAAACTAGGGAGTTGGTGCTTCCTTCTAGTTGGTGCTAGAGAAACCAGGGAGTTGGTGCTTCCTTCTAGTGGGTGCTAGATAAAAACAGAGAGTTGGTGCTCTCAACAAATTGCATCTTGCAAAACAGAGGTTGTAGCGTCACAATGAGTTGGTGCTCATATGTATGATAATGTAAAGAATGTAAATAATACTTATCATATAAAGAAGAAGAGGTTTTTACCTTGTATGGGTTTCCTTGGGAAATATCTGTCTCTGTGTTTCTCATATATGTGACTGATGCTGAATGTGCCATTGTTTATTTCCTTGCATTATTGTGATCATCATTGAGTGCCTTGTAAAGATTTTAAAAGAAGCATAATTGTTTAAGCATGGTAACAACTGATTCACCCCCCTCCCCCCTCTCAGTTGTCCAACAATTGGTATCAGATCCAACCCCTTTTTTCTAAGGGTAGATCCTAGAGCTTAAACATGTCAATCCATGAAGGAAATTCAACCAATAAGGCCCCTCTATTCAATGGAACAAACTTTGCCTTCTGGAAAGTTAGAATGAGAACCTACATAATGTCGTTAGGTGCAGATGTCTG
>ML819792.1:232876-250790 GCA_009831015.1 Picea engelmannii | reverse complement strand
ATATATATATATATATATATATATATATATATATATATATTGCAGGACTGCTGAGAGGGGGGTTGTGCTAAAAAAGAGACCACGATGGCTGAATAAAGGTGGTGGAAGGCACCTGGAATGGTGGAGTTAACTTCCACCGAAACCAATACTGTATTTGGACTTCATTGGCCCGAAGAACCAAGAGCGGCTCGTTGGCCCTAAATTAAATGACTCGCCAGGTTGGTAGGTAAATGGATCCTCATGTGTAATGAGGGATGGGGGTGAACCGCCCATCCATAGATTCCTCAGACCTGACCACCGCGAGGAAAATTGTGCCACATGAAACCTCACCTAAAAGAGAAAAGGCAGGAAGAGTGTGCGATCAAGGGGAGACGCGGAGGGGAAAGAAGAAAGAACTCTGGAAAATACAGAGTGAGTGATAGCGGAGAATAAGGAGAGTAACCTTCGTTCTCGGTCACTGGCGAACAGAGACTCAGCCTTGCAGCATCGTGGTCTCATCTCGGGGGTGGCTAGTGGTAAATACATTGGGAGTCGTTGAGCCTAAGGTTGGGTGGAAAAGAGCACCCCTCTCAGCAGTTGCATCACCTGGTGTTTTTCTGATAAGTGTTATATCTTGTATCTTGAAATTTATATGCTGACATGTATGTTCATATTTTGTGAAATTATGAATGATTTTAGTGTAAGACTGTCTGCATGGTGTTTTGATCAGAAATGATGGCTGCATGTTTTTATTGGAAAGACCATGTATGGCTTATGTTTATATATATGATGAACTAATACAGATTTTCAAGTCTGCTCTTGGGAGATTTTTTCCTGTGTTTGTCCTACCTGATGCCTTGGATAGATTTCCTCATGAAGGAACCCTTTCGAGACCACTTCCTTACCTTCTAGTCTAGTCACCTGGTGTAAATTACCTAAGGATCCGAAGGAGGATATTATAGTTTAAGCCTTAAACTCTTGCACGAGGGAGAATGATCCTCGTAGATCCCAAAATTTCAGCATTTCGGTACTTGGAGTACCCAAGGGGGATTCCCCTTGCACTCGCAATACCAGAAATCCCGACTTGCGAAATCCTGAATTATTAACGTGGGGGTAAATTAAGAGTTTTCGGAGTTTTGGCACCCGGAGTATCTAGGTGCGAGTTTTCTTGTACTCGCGAATCCCGAAACCCCGATTTACGAAATCCTGAAATGGGAGCATGTGGATAAGTATCAATTGATGGACGAGATCTTATCGAAATATCTGAGGTCAATCACGACCATTAGATTGGAGGAAGAAATGAGGGTGTTAATGCCTCAACCCTTTTCTTTTATCTTCGTGAGTAGTGAAGAAATCGAGACCGTAGATCCCCATGGTCCGTGGGAGTATTTGGACCGTCCTTTTATAGGAACACATGGCTATCAGTTGGAATTTCGGTGTTTCGGCACCCAGGAAACAAAAGGGCAAGAACCCTTGTCTTCGCAAGTTGTGAAATCCCAGTAAACAAAACCCCGAATCGATTTAAGTGTGAATAAGTTTGAGAAAGTCGGGATTTGATCGTGACCGTTGATCATCCTGAAAATATCATAATGGTTGATCATGGGTAAATATCACAGTCATCCATCGGAGGGACACGTGGCTATCGGTCGACATTTCGACGTTTCGGAACCCAGGAAACCAAAGGGAAAGAACCCTTGTCTTTGCAAGTCACGAAATCCCGGTACCCAAAACCTCGATGCGCTCTGTGGTAGAAAGGAGGAGTCCTGAAAGGATCTAGATCATCCATTGGACGAGACGCGTGGTGAGCGGTCAGAGTTCAGGGAAAGCTCTGAAATCCCATGGACCATTGGATCCAAATCCTCGAGGATCGTTGATCTCCTACATGAATCCCCATATCGGGATTTGGGGATTGGAGGGACAAGAGTTTTGGAGTCATTGCATCGTGAACTCCTGGTTCATGAAACTCCAAAAAGATATGAACCGTTGGATCCAAGACATCGAGAGCCATTGGATCTCATACAAGAACTCGAGTATCGAGTTTCAGGGTTTGAAGAGTTGAAAGAATTGACTCTCTTGCATTTCAAACTCCTGATTTTCGAAATCCCAATACGGCCAGAACCATTGGATCAAGGGAGGCTTATAGCCATCGATCTCCCTTTGGAGGGGAACTTCGGAGATTACAGAGTTTTAGGGGATTCGAAAGGGAGAGGAAGAGACATCACATCGCGATTCCCCGAATCGTGAAAATACGGTAAGTGCTTTGTCGATTTAGCGCATGGTCATGAAACAGGGTCACGTGGACAAGACCCAAGCAGGGAGCTTGTCACTCGCCAGCCCTTTCGGGGTTCGGCATTTCGGCATTTCAGGGTTTTCAGAATCGAAAGACTCGACTCGCTTATATCGTTGAGTCACAAAATGTGAAAAGGTGCCTAGTTGTTTGGTCGGTGGTCATAACCGATGATCACATGGAGGTGGAAAAGGGAAGAGCTAGCCTGTGCTAAGCCCCCGTAGGACTTCGGGGATTCTGTCCCTCGAGAAAAGGAAAAATTTTTATTATGCTGTAGTGGGTGTGTTACAATAACTAATAAAATCAAACTATCATTCTAAAAGGCGTACCCATAGGAATCGTTGGAATAAGGTAGGGTCGTGCACATAGTAACTATCGTTCAACTGACATACTACTAACTGGGTGTCCAGGAGAACCTCCAAAGAGAGAATACCATGTGAAATGGAATTGCACAAAAGTTCTATAACAAAGCTATATTTGGCCACATTATTCATGGATGGACCTAGGCATACACCACCTAAAGACACCAATAGACCCTCGAGTGAGTAAACCACCCAATCGATGGAAACCAAGTTCCTTGTATGATTACTGGCTCCATCTACGAATACTAAGTATACTGAAGACTCCATTGACATCTGCCACCCAAGGGAAAAATCGATAAGCAAGTTGAAGACAAAAATAAAGGGAAAAGATATATACACTAAATTACATTAGTATAAAAAGAGTTGCGCCAAATCTTGGGACTCAAGCGTAAGATATTTTCAAGTAGATCCCATTCCTGGGCTCGGCCAACATGTTCTCTTCATAATCTTCCAATTCATAGGCTCCTTTTTCTAAGACATGTCGCACGATATAGGGACCGTGCCACATGGGTTTGAACTTCCTGCCCCCAACGTTTCTTTGTCTTGATCATATAAAAGGACCAAGTCACCCTCAACATACAACCGAGGATAGGCAAACTTATTGTATTGGACCTTGACATGCCTTTTATTCACTTTGATAGTCATAGAGGCATCTTGACGCTGCTCATCAAGGCTATCTAGGTGTACGAGGCATCGCTCGAGATCAGAAGTGCCAGGGATGAGCGTGAATGCCAATCTAAGAGAAGGGATTTCACATTCAATAGGTAATATCAAATCCACACCATGTACTAACTGGAAAGGCAAAAATTTGGTGGCATTCTTGACCGAGGTTCGGTATACCCAAAGTGTGGGATATAGCATAATATGCCAGTCAGATTTGTTCTAGCTGACAGTTTTCTGAAAAATGGTCTTGAGAGACTTCTTGACGGCCTCTACCTATCCATTAGTAAGGGGAAGAATGACCATGGTTAAACCCCAACTTGGATGCTATCTCTTCCATCATTTCATTCTGAAATAGACTTCCATGATCAGTGACAATCTCACTCGGGATTTCAAACCTGGCGATAATTTGATTGAATACGAAGAAGGTGGCAGTATTCCCCTCGGATTTAACTGTAGGCACCGCCTCGGCCCACTTAGTAAAGTAGTATATGGCCACAATAATCTGTTGATTACCCCTAACAAAGTTGGGTTGTAATCCACAAAGTTCACACCCCACCTGGTTAAGGGACTGACGGTAATGACTGGATGGAGAGGGGTTGCATGCCAGTGTATTTTTTGAGTGAACGGCTAGCAGTGGTGACACTTCTTAACCACTTCAACACAATCTTTAAAGATAGATGGCCAGATATAACTAGCTCACAAAATTTTCTGGGTCGTCGCAAACCCATATAGATGACCACCAAAAGCCCCACCATGGAAATCGTTTAGAACTTACTCGGCTTCTTCGTGAGTTAAATAACAATGCAGGATATTGTCTATTCCTCGATGATATAAAGTGTCACTGACGATAAGGTAATTCTTAGCTTGGTATCGTACACGTTGTCGGTCATCTTGTGAGAGCTGTTGAGGGAACTTCAAAGTTTGAATATAGAGAACAATGTCTCCATACCAAGGGTCAAACGGCGAGACAAGGAAAATGTGCAAAAGAATCAACATGAATAAAATCCTCACCAAATCATGGGAAGTCGGATATTAACTCTGCAAAGACTAGTGATTTCTTGGATTTCGTAGACGCGAAATTGAGATCGAATTCTTGCAAAATAACAATCCATTTATTGTATTTTCCCCCTATGATATGCCTCGTAAGGACGTATTGAAATGGATTGACATCGACAACCACAATAGTTTTTCAAATCAATATATAATGGCATAATCGTTGGACTGCGTGGACAACAGCCAAAGCTAGCTTTTCAACATATAATATTTGAGCTCAAGACCGACTAAGTTTCGACTAAGATAGTAGATGACATGCTCGCGAAGCTCATCATCCTCTTGAACCAAAACCATACCAATCGTCTCTTTGTACACGACGACATAAAGAAAGTAATCTCAACTGTAGTTTGGAGTCTTCAATAGAGGCATCGATACCAAGGATTTCATCAAAGCATCGAAGGATTCCTGGGATCTCTCATACTAGATAGAAGGGGTGTCCTTCTTCAAAAGACGCATGAAACCCTTAGTAATACTGGCATAGTTTACCATAAACCGACATAAAATGTTAGCTTTCCTTTGTAAACCTTGAAGTTGTTGAATAGTACATGTGGGAGGAAATCGATGTATTTCCTCAACCTTTAATGGATCTACCATGATCTGGATCTTAGAGACTAAAAATCCTAGAAGATGTCCAGACTTAACCCAAAAGATGCATTTATGAGGGTTCAACCGAATTCTATAATGACGACATCTTTCAAAAACTAGTCGAAGGTGTTTAGGGTGATCCACTCTCTTATGAGAGTGAGCAGCAAGATTGTCAAGATAAGCTTCAACTATATGTTGAAGATCGTTGAATGCGAAGGTCATAGAATGTTGGGAGGTTGCTCCGACGTTTTTAAGGCTGAAAGGCATCTTCCGGTATGAGAAAGTACCCCAAGGAAAAATAAATGTCATCTTATGTTGATCCTTGGGTTTAATTTGAATTTGCTTATCCGTGAAAATCCATCCATAAAAGAAAAAACTTCGCTTTCCACACACTCGTCAAGAATATGATAAATGAAAGGTGTCGAGAAGTTATCTTTAGGACAGGCTTTGTTCAAGTCGCAAAAATCCATGCATACACATATGGTTCCTTGATTTTTATTCACAGGAATGGGATTGGATACCCATTTAGTCAAGGGAACTGGGTAGATAAATCCAACATTAAGTAGTTTCTCTACCTCTTCCTTAATAGCAGGGGCCTTCCGGGGATTGATAGCTCTAAGACATTGTTGAACGGGCTTAGCATCCGGGTAAGTTTTAATATCATGTTGGAAAATTCGAGGGTCAATTCTTGGCATCTCTTCATAAGACCAAGAAAATACATCTCAGAATTCCTTAAAGAGCTCGGTGTAGATCAGGATTTCTTCTATCGAACAATCTGCACTGATCTGTACATTTTCAATCTTGCTAGGGGTACGAGATATATCGATCACGACAGTGGGAGATATACTCGCCATATTTCCTTCAGTATAAATGTCGTGCGTATCAAGTGGAACTACGGCGTGACCAACTATCTCACTCATAGTAGATCGAAAGTCATCTTGTTTGATTATAGCAAGCTCTGGGAGAAAATAAGAGCGATGATGCATATCATCACAAGGTTTGTCAGAACCATTCAATGCCTCAATGATAGCTTCATCTGGGGGAAAAGTCTCATCGAGGCAGTCATGTAAAAAATACGATGAAGTGGCCCACACGAGTTTAAGAACAAGATCCTCCTTATTCGTCTGCAAGGTAATAGGATTAGGATCGGCGAAAGAGTCAAGAATAGCTTGATACGCTATCTCTGCTTTCAATAGCAGCATGGCCATTCCAGCATGCGATTGACCTTAACAAGATGCAGTCGAGGAAGGTAGGGTCCAAGGATCGTTAAAATAAGAAGTGCGGAAAGGAATGGACCTTTCTGACAAAAAGGGCCTATTGGACATGGCGTAAACATGGTGAATCAGTGAGATGAAGTTGAAGGTACCCATAAGGGATGAATACATTTTGACATTGATATTCTTAGTTTTTGGCTGAAAATTATCGACCACGGGAATCGACGGTCCAACAGATGCACTGGGGCTAGCATACGCAAAGGAGAACTGGTCTATCATCACTATCTTCCCATCGTGAGGAAAACAAAGAGTGCGGAAGATGGATGATACAATGACAGTCATAGCATAAGTCCAATTGTGTCCTAGTAACAAGTTATAATCGAGGGGCACATCAACCACATCAACATCCACCTCTACCCTCTTCCCACATAATGGATCGAAAAGGCAGGAGGAATACCATGAGGGTAGAAGGAACGACTGTCAAAAGCAGTCAACATGGTCGGAGACTGAGAGAGATTCAGAGAGTCAAGAGCTTTCCAACAGATCAGGGACATCACACATGTTGCAGTGTCTTCATCAACAACTGCATGCTTGATGGTATACTTTGAGTAACCCACATGGATTTGGAATGCCACATGGTAAGGAAAGTGAGGCTTCACATATGTGATGTTAAACTTGATAACTTTTGAGCCACTGGGGTATAGATATCCTAACCCAGATAGAAAGGCATTCCTCTATGAAGGACACGTCTGGAGTACCTCCAGGGCCAACATCGCATAAGGGGTTTGACCCAGGTCCTTGAAAATAGAGTAATTCTAGGAAGCTCTAGCATTCGGATTATGGGTAGAGCACTTGAGTACTCCTTTTGGAATACGAGGTGGTGGCTCTGGATTTTTTATGTACAAGGGTGTCTCCGGAGGAGGACGAGATTCTAGACTAGGAACAGTTTGTGGAGAACTGTAATCGCGAGACCAGGTGGCTACATTAACCTGAGAGTTGACCATATTGATGCACAAATGGTCACCATCTTTTTTCAGTGGGTTTTGACTCCCACCGACCACATTTTGGCATTTGAGGAGCTCGAGGCCATGTGCTGGTCATGTGGGAAAGTATTCTTAGCACGATGGGCAGTAGAGATAAGAGCCTCGCATCTTCCGCAAGTTTGGGTTATAAATGAGTAATATGATTGTATGTACAAATCTTATAGGGAAATTTCACCTTACACCTTTCTTTCTTGCCCTCACCAACATTATTATTCGTCCTCTCATTATTACCATTGTCCTTGGGTTTATTATTATTCTTCCCACCCTTAAGATTATTATTATGTCCTTTCTTATTATTCCCACATGTTTGTTGGTTACCATTTGGTTCGGTCGACGATTGCACAGAATGTACATCCGTCAACTAAGTGGGAGTAGAAGACATAGATGAAGCTTTCCCTCCTGTAGACTAGTTTAGAGACAAGTCTTTCAAATGGCTTGTCACCGAGTCTGCGAATTTTACATTGGTGGAGCCTACAATGCCATCGGCATGAGGCCCAGGATTTTATCTAGGGTCATAGTTTGACCTCGGTGCGTTTGGAAGAATATCATATAACATCCCAGACTGAGCATATATAAGATCTAACTACTGAGCTTTGAAGATTGCTTCTTCCTTAGATGTAACCCCGAATGCCACAACATCCTTTGAAATAAGAGGTTGTAAAGACTTAAGGAACCACTCTAATAGGAATTTTGGGGGTATGCAGGTCTTGATCAACCTCTTCCATCTACACCATTCCTAGATGTGATCCAAGATATGAATGGATTTTTCCTGGAGTAAGTTCGATCAAAGTTCTAGGCCAGCATCGTAACGAACCGACAATTGGAAGTGATTAAGGAATACTAAAACCATCTGACTAAAGGTCCAGTATGCCCCCCTAGGTAGCTCGATATGCCATTTCACAACAACCCCTATGAGGGTGCATTCAAATAATCTTAACTGAATGGAATCATCGTTCAGGGAATTCGAAGAGCACCATAAGTGAAAGGTGGTAACGTGATCACTAGGGTCCTCACCATTCTTTCCTTCAAATTTTGGCATATCTGAAGGAAGGTTGGTGGGAACGGGGGGCCATACAGGATCATGCCACACAGGGTCATTTATCAACTTAGACAAGTATGGCAGATTGAGTGTGGCTAGAAAAGGGAGACGGGGTTGCAACATCTGGCCCCAATATCCTTGGAAATATTGTGTTTGCGGAATCACAACCCATACAGGGTTCTGGTAAGCACCATGGCCCTATCCAAGACTATAAGACCCTCCTCATGTTGGAGTTACTTCACACACACCTAGGATTTATTTTTCCTAAGTTTTTCCCTTGTTTATTAGTCATAATTAGTCATTATCCATACTCTTATATTTTAGGGGAGAATATTCCACCTGGAGAATATTCTCTTTCAGTTGACACTTCAGTTTGACTAGTTGAGTTGAGTTTAGATGTTGCATTGGTTTTGTCACCATGTAACATTGGGATCATCACGATGATAATTTGACCTTGCCTTGGTATCATCACCATAATGGAACATTTTCCTTGATTCCCTGAGTTAACTCCTCACTACTCTTTGTTCAGTCATTTAACTGAAGACTAGTTGACTAGTTAACTCAACTAGGTGGCAGTTCACTCCCATAACTGCCTGAGAGACTAGACTAGGTGGAAGTTCACTCCCGTAACTATTGGTGTGTGTATAGATCACTCGATACCACCATTATGGCGCATTGGTTCTCCTCTAGTGTGCACTCATTGATCTATACAAAGTATATCATGTGTAAATTATTCATTATTCACACCGATTAATGAGAATTCTTTCATTCTTTCTCTCCTTCTTCTTATTTCTCCAATTCTCTCTACAAATGTGTGTATTATTGTTTAGCTAGATATATTCTGTGCAGGTTCAACACATTTACATGGTATCAGAGCTGATTTACTTCTAACCAAAATCTACACCAAAAATTTTTGCAGGTACAAAAGATTGAAGACAGCGGAAAGATGGATTTCCAAAAAGAATTCATTCTTACACCTTACAACTATTTTGCATGGAAGGAGAAAATATCCATACATATCCGAACCATAGGTTTGTACAGGTTCACCTTGAATACAAATACAAAATCAAGATCAGCCATAGAAAAATCCAAGTATTTAAATCACATGGATGAGGCACTCAGAACAATTTGTAGTCTTATTTCTCTCGATCTCATTTTTCATATATCTTCCTGTAAGACTCCCAATGAATCCTGGACCACCTTGGAAGGGTTCTTTGGAAAACAGGATGAGATGAGGGGACACATGTTGGAGGTGGAGATACTCACATTGGATCCATAAATCTTCGAGAATATCCAAGATTTATTTACAAAATTCAAGGATTTACTGTCGCAACTCAAAGCTTGCGGGGTTGATAAATCGAAGGAGGAGAAACAAATGGTTCTCACCATTCTCTCCAATCTTGGTCATGAATTATTTGTATTCATATCCACATTCCATTATGTCAGATTCACCTTCGGAGGCACCTGGAAGATGCCTTCTCTTGAGGACTTTATCGAATCCTTGACACAAGAGCAAACCAAGCTCATCAACATGGGAAAAATCAAAGGCCCAAAGGTACATGCACTCACTGTGTAATATGCAAGCCATAAATATCAGAAATCTAAAGATAAAGATAAATAAAAAGCTCATGCACATCCGAAGAAGGAAGGGTACACAAAACCCTTCACCGATGCCTCTAGATCCAAAGGGGAAAAGGGGAGAAATGCATGTACTGTCACAAAAGATTCCATTATAAATCCACATGCATGCAAAAAAAAATAGATCTGATTTCTAAAATACTACAGAAAAACAACCTTGAAGATCACATCCTCAAGGGTACCAAGAAGAAGAAGCCAAAAGATCTGAATTCCAAGAAAGACAATTCTAGCCATGCCTTGATTGCCATCAACTCCTCTCCCGATGCTTGGATCATTGATTCAGGAGCATCACATCACATGGATTCCTCAAAACCAATATATTCTTCTTTGCATGCATTCAAAGGTCCTTCTATTCTGATGGGGGACAACTCTTCTGTCAAAGTCAACGACAAAGGAAGGATTGAACTCACCAACGGAAGCTTCAAGAATGTGTTGCACGTTCTCAAGATTTATGATAACCTTCTCTCTGTGTATCAGATGATGAATTATGGCACCGGAAATAAATTCATATTCACACCAAATTCTGTGGACATCTACGACATGAAAACCAACTCCAGGGTTTCTACTGGTGAGGTAAATCATCAGTCTAGATTGTATACATTTTCTGAATTCATTGAACCTAATTCTGCTTTACTACTTAGTCATGCTGATGAAAGTAGTAGGATATGGCACGCAAGGTTTGGACATTTAAATTTCAAATAAATGCAATAGCTTAGCAAGAAAATATTGGTTGATGATCTACCAGACATCCATTTCTCCAAGGGAGTATGTGATGGATGTGTTCTCGGAAAACACCCTCAAGAGAAATTTGACAAAGGAAAGTCTCAACGAGCTTCCACACCTTTAGATCTGATCCACAGTGACCTTATGTGTCCTTTTCCTCATCCATCCATCAGTAAAGCGAGGTTTGTTCTCATTTTTGTTGATGATTTCTCACATTTTACATGGATCTACTTTCTCGGGAAAAAATATGAGGTCTTTCAACACCTCAAAGATTTCAAAGCCTTGGTTGAGACACAGTCCGAAAAGAAGATCAAATTCCTCCGAACTGATAATGGGGGAGAGTATGTGAATCATGAGATCCACAATCTTTTTCATGAGGCAGGGATCCATTTGTAGCACACAGTTCCCTATACTTCATAGCAAAATGGAGTTGTCGAGCGGAAAAGCATATCTCTAAAGGATATGGCATCTTGCATGCTGCATGCAAAGTCACTACCACAGAGACTATGGACCGAAGCACTTAACTGTGAAACATACATCCAAAACAGATCTCCCCACAGATCTGTCAAGGATAAGACCCCCTATGAGGCTTGGAACAACCTCAAACTAGAAGTAACCCATTTTCGCATTTTTGGTTCACGTGCATGGGCCCAGATTCCCTCTAAAAAGAGGAAGGCACTTCATCCACAGAGCACTAAGTGAATTTTTGTTGGATACCCCGATGGTGTGAAGGGATATCGGCTTATTGATCTTTCCTCAGACAAACTCATCATTAAGCATAGTTTCCAATTCGATGAAAGTGTCTAGCATGTACCTCAGCAGCCACATGCAGACACCTCCAGTCTTCCACATGTCCGATATGATGAGAGTTCTTATTCAAAGGACTCAGATGATTCAGATTGAGAGTCAGTACAATCAGATGTAGAGTCAGAGCATCCAGATGTAGTTGCAGATCCAGAGTAGAGACCCAAGTGGGCACAGAATACTCTCTAGGATGCAGGGGATGTCGTTGGGGATCCAACCAATACTAGGAAGACTCGATTTGATTTCGAGGAGCCTCATGTTGCACTCACTGTCACTGAACCATTTCCTTCCAGGCATCTTTTATTGGTTCAGTCTTCAGATCCTTAGTATTATGGAGAGGCTACTGGATATCCCTTTTGTGAATTCACCATGCAAGAGGAGTACAACTCCCTCCTCAAGAACCAGACTTGGGATCTGGTTCCCCTTCCTTCTGGGAGGAAACTTGTCACATGCAGATGGGTCTATAGGACCAAGAGTGTAGCGGATGGATAGATCAATAGATACAAAGCCAGGCTTGTCGCCAAGGGATTTCAGTAAGTTCATGGTATTGACTATGATGAGACCCTCACTCCAGTAGCGAAGATGGATTCCATATGATTAACACTTGCCATTGTGGCAACCAAGGGATGGGAAGTCCATCAGATGGACATGAAGAATGCATTTCTTCATGGTGATCTCTTTGAGAGATCTACATGGACCAGCCCTAGGGATTTATGCAGGACTCACATTTGGTCTGTCGATGGAAGAAGTCCCTTTATGGCCTCAAGAAGGCTCCAAGGTCATGGTATGCCAAGATGGATTCCTATTCATTGTCACAGAACTTTGTACATTGTCAATCAGACCCGAATTTCTACATGCTCAGGATGGTTGATTCACTTCTACTTTTAGTTCTATATGTCGATGATTTGCTAATCACCGAGTGCTCGATTTCATCAATTACTGCAGTCAAGAGGACTCTACATGATAGGTTTTTTATGACAAACATGGGTCTGCTACACTTCTTCCTTGGACTTGAGATTAGTCAGGATGCATCAGACATCAAACTGTCTCGGGCCAAGTATGCACAAGTCAAACTTGAGGATGGAGGGAAGACTCCAGTGGTTGATAGCACACTGTACAGACAAATAGTGGGGAGCTTGTTGTATCTCACACACTCTAGACCAGACCTCTCATATGCAATTGGTGCAATTTCTAGGTTCATACAGGAGCTGCATGAGCTACATTGGAAAGCTACAAAGCGTATCCTTAGATACGTACAAGGCACCATCACCTTTGGGATTCATTATGTAGCAGACTCTACATTAGATCTCATCAGGCTTAATGATTCTGACTGGGCTAGTGATAGAAGTGATCTCAAGTCCACATCTAGTTACTCACTCAGTCTTGGTTCCAGGCCTATCTGTTGGTTGAGAAAGAAGCAAGCCGCCATTTCTCTATCTTCAGTTGAGGTAGATTACAGAGGGGTAGTTAACATAACCATTCATGTTATGTGGCTACAACATTTTCTCACTGAGTTGGGCATTCAGTTTCATTGATCGATCATCATCTGGTGTGAAAACCAGAGCACTCTAAAGTTTTGCAGAGATCCAGTTTAAAGAAAACAGTTGAGGCACATCGATATACACATGCACTACATTCAGGACTTATAGTTCTTTCCTTCAATAGAACATATGATAGACATCTTCACCAAGACCTTCACTGAGAAAAAGTTTCATTCTATGCGAAGTCGTCTTGAAGTGAAGGACACAGTTGCCTAGCAACTGTAGTTCTTATTTTTACATACATTGTACCTTGAAGGGGGGGGGGTTTCCCATGAGGTTTTCCCTCTTTCCTCACTTTCTTTTCAGTGTATATTTTGTATTTGGGTAACTAACATGGCCTCATTGTCGGGAGCCATTCTTTATTTTCACCATAGTGATGTTCAGAGGGGTGTTGGAGTTACTTCACAAACACCTAGGATTTCTTTTTCCTAAGTTTTTTCCTTGTTTAGGAAAATGGAATAGAGGCCATCGGGATGGAATGAGCATTATAGCCTGGTGATTGACCAAGAGACCCAAATGGGTTCGTGGCAATAGGTTGACTATTCACTATAGGAAGGGCAACATTGATTATAGGTTCCTCTGACACTACAACCATTGTGGTTGTGGGAGTCGAAGGGGTGCCATTAACTATAGTAGCCATGGGAGTCAAAGGGATCCCAGTATCTTGATGACTCAGTTTAGTACTCATCCTTGTAGAATCCCAAGTTTGATAAGTGGAGGTGTGTGTACCACGTTTAATAACTCTACACCTTTTAGAAGGAAACGAATTAAAATGCGGTGGTAACTGTAACAAGCGATGAGACTAGAGGGGAAGCTGGTTTGACTCCACGATGACTTAAGATTCAAGATACAAAAAACAAATCCTAAGGCCAACTAGTAATCAAAGAGCATACCAAAAATAATCAAATGACCAATATACACACAAACATGATAAAGTGGTTGAAAGGGGCCTCCCTCAATAAAGTATGTATGCCTCACCCAAGAGGGGCATGAGACTCCCTGCTAAATATAGAAGGTATCAGAATCAGTTATAAGGGCCCTCATGGGCTTAACAACCAGTCGGTCAGATCCCCTCGGAAAGGTAATTCTCCATAAAGTTTGTGTGTTGTCTGACCCTTATCTGACCCAGGGTACCTACATAATAATCCCTACAAGTAACCTATGTGGTACCTAAGTCAAGAAAATAAGCAACCATGGTATAACTGATGCATAGGAAAACATTCCTAACTCAAGTCCACCGTATGGGAAGGGTAGAAAAGCCTAAAACCTTGAAAGGACCACCTCTCACGGAGGTAAGGGCGCTAGAAAGATCCCCATAAATATAACTGACACTAAGAAGGCATCGGGGGGATATCCCTTCAACCGACCTCATGAGACCTCGTGCTTAACTCCGGTGTAAGAGGAGCCTCCTGATATTACCAATTATACAATGGATTTCTCTACTCCTTTATTAAGACACATATGTTTATTTAATAGCCTTGCAGAATTTTACTCACAAAATCCTATTCCAAGGCACTAAATCCTAAGCTAGTTTGTGCACCCTAGAAAATAAAATCGTTACTAATCAATTTTAAATTATAATGTTAACTTCAATGGCCTCACTTACTCAAAAGGTGCAGTCGTGAAACTAGTGATGTTATGACTCAGCAAGTAAAATAAATGAATATGAATACAATGCAAAGTCCTAACTTCGATTTTCAAAAAAATGATATGCTTCCTAAAAATGAAATTTTCAATTCAATTCTGCAATTCCAAATAAAAATGCAATCTTAATTTACATGCACTAAGATAAATGACAAAGACTCAAGAGATCAAAATGCCAATCAATGTAAAATGCCTAATATTTTTGTATTTTCAATATAAGAAAATTGAAAATGCAAGGAATGAACAACAACTTGATATAAAGACTCTACTGTGTATATACAGAGAAAACCCAAGTAGGATATCAAGGATAAAAACACCCATCCAAAGGTGCAAGGACAATCAAAATGAAAATATGATAAGAAAGGCACCGCCCAAAAATTCGACCAAAGACAAGTTTCCCGTCACTCTAAAGACACTTGACAGTCACTACAGAGACCCAAGAAGACTCAACAATCATCAAAACCTACCCAGCAACCACCAAACCCAACAATCAAGCAAAAAAGGTTGATGTACACAATTTTTCAAAGGAAAAGTGTGTATGTACATAGCTTGCAGAAGGACAACATGCATATGTACGCGATTGTCAAGAAAAAGCCCATGTATATGTGTCAAAACACAGCTAGGATAAGGAGAAGGATGAAAGACTCAGAMTCAGAGTGAATAGAGGTTGCAAAGAAATCATATGAMAAGAAACTCAATATGAACGAGATAAATCTAAGGAGAAAAACACTCCAAACCCCAAAAAAGAAGATTCAATCCCCAGTATGGTCGCCAATTCTGTTAGAGGAAAATATCTCTATGGATAAGGTTAAACCACAACAGACGAAAATGACTACAGAAATCAACTCTAATCTCAAGTATTCTATATAGACAAATATGCTAGGAAGACAAGATAAAATGCCTACCTCATCCAAACGTTCGATGAAGTCCACCGTTGAGCACTTGACCCAAAGAAATATAACTGCCACTAGTCCTCAACAACCAAGCAACACAAGAATATGGTGATAATATGATGTTAGAACATCCAATAGCATAATCCATCAACATTCATAACAAATACTCCCATGGAATAATAATTCAAATATTTGGAAGGTATTAATTGGACGAGAAAATAGTATTTCTATTAAGATATAATCAGCAGAAGTGAATGAGTTACAAACTTTTGTGTCGGCACGGTTCGAAACCGACAAACTAAGTTCCTTCCAATTGGGCCTCCACCAAAGGCAAGATCATGTAAGAGAGAAAATGAAGTTCTCAATCAGTCAGGGAAGAGCTTGGGGGATGAACAATGTTTTCAGACTTAAAGGATAAAGGGATGCAAACTCAATGTGAAGTGAATAATTTCTCCAGAGTAACTTTGCTCTCAAAGTTGAATTCTTTCACCTCTTTTCCATAGCTCGAATTTGGCCCATTTATAGACTTCAAGTGGAACTGAAGGGTTGAGTCGAAAAGTTTCCATTATATGAAAGGCCAAATATCATTGATCTCATGACGTGACATGGAAACCCCACACCATTTTTCAATTTTGGGCACATTTCCTGATGTACGTGGGTTGTAGTGGTGCAAATTGCGTATACGCATGTTGTAATATAGCTAGGGCACGTATATGTGGAAAAATTATATTTTTAGCTCTGGGATTTGAAAAAAGGGACTTCAATTCTGCATAGGAAAATGGAAAAAGGCCTTCTGTGCAATATTGCATGGGGTGAGGCAAATCTTGATATAACAATAAGGTCATATCACAGACCGAGAAGTTTGTCTTCTTTGTGATATGTTCTCACAATAAGCAGAAGGTTGTCGCCACATTCGTGACCTCTACACAAAGCCTCTCTTTTCATTAGAAGAAAGTGTATGGGATCATGGAAGAATACAAAGACATCTTCTCCTCGCCTACAGGGGTATCAACACACTGCCAAGTCAAGAATCCAATTGATCTGGTCCCCGACGGACCTCTCCCTAATGGACCAATCTATCGTCGTTCGCTAATGGAAAATGATGAAATCGGGTGATAGATCTAAGAGATGCTTCAAAAGAGGCACATCAGACCCAACTCCTCCTCTTGTGGAAGCTCGATTGTACTGGTGTAGAAGAGGGACGGTACGTGGCAACTCTGCATTGATTACAGAGCCTTAAACAAAATCACAATCAGGAACCAGTACCCTATTTCTAGGATTGATAACCTTCTTGACCAACTCAAGGGGGAAAAGTTCTTCAACAAGATTGACCTAAAGTCTAGCTACCACCAGGTTCCTATCAAACCAATTGATGTATGGAAGACATCCTTCAAATCTAAAGAAGGTCTCTTCGAATGGCTAGTCATTCCCTTTGGCTTAAAAAATGCACTATCCACTTTCATGAGGTTGATGGATGATGTATTGAGACCCTTCACTAACTCCTTTGTGGTGGTATATTTGGATGACATCCTCATATTCAACAGAATGTGGGAGGAGCACATGCGGAATATTCAAGAGGTTTTGAGCACCTGCGATAGCACAAGCTATATGCCAACTTGGAAAAATGCTCTTTTGGCATGAACAGGGTCCAATACTTGGGCTACATTATTGATGAGAATGGGGTACATGTTTATCCATCTAAGATCCAAGTCATCTGTGACTGGCCATCCCTGACTAAACTAACCGAGCTTCGGAACTTCTTGGGACTAACCAACTTCTACCGATGGTTCATGCCGGGATTATCCCATATTGCATGGGCCCTTAACCAGGTGACCAAGGGTGGTGGTAGGGCAAGGTTCATGTGGGGGAAGGAACAACAATGAGAATTAGATGATCTAAACAATCCATTTTTCTCACCTCTAGTACTCTCCTTGTCTGATTTGCAACAACCGTTCGAGATTGAGACTGATGCATCTAATTATGTTGTGGACGCAGTTCTCACTCAGCACAGGCATCTGGTGGCATACCATAGTGAGACACTCTCTGACACTGTTTGCAAATACCCCACCTATGACAAGGAAATATATTCCATTGTACAAGAATGTCGTCAAAGGAAACATTACATTCTAGGAAAAGAGACGATCATACACATTGATCACAAGCCTCTACAGTTCATACAGACACAAGGGAAATTGCAAAACGAATTCCATCAAAAGTGGTCCACCTACCTACAACAGTTCCATCTCAACATCAAGTATAAGACATGTATCTCAAATCGTGTCAATGAATGCCTTAGTCGGTCTCCTATGGTTGCACTCACCATTGTACTCCATTCCTGTGGACATGAAACATCTGAGTGGCCCCAACTTTATCTGCAAGATCCAGACTTCGCCACCAACTATCAACTCTTGAGTATAGGCATGACTGTCACGTATTTTCACATTCA
>ML819792.1:183944-195655 GCA_009831015.1 Picea engelmannii | reverse complement strand
CTGAAGTGCTTTTAATTCCAATCCAACACCACCCTTGGCTATCTGATGAGCTACTTCTCTGCATACCAATCTGTCTGGTAAGAATTTTGGGAGTGCATGAGGGGGAATGGAATAGCCATAAACCCTAATGTAGGAAAAAATCTCCTCAATAAACCAGTCGACAACTGATTCAAGACTTTCTATGACTGCATCAGAAATGCGAGGGGGTTCACATCCAAAAAATAATTTGTGCATAGGAAAAATGACAAAATGACAGACCTCGTAAAATGCCTCTTTAGCATTTTCTTCCCAAAGGGATGAGTGATATTTATGAACAAGCTCTGGGCAAGAAATGCTCCAACTCCAATTCATTAATGGAAAGGGGGTCATAAAACAGATTGCATCCATAATGTATGCAGACATATAAAAATACACTGGTTGTCCCTTTGACTTGGCCGCTTTGTAATTTAAAATTTCTTACGTTAGGTTATCCGAAAAATTTTTATGCTAGTTAAAACCATTTCCTTCTGAAACTTCCTCTAAGAAGGGTACCTAGTCTGCATGAAAGTGACAGGCATCTTTTCTCTCGAAAAGTATCCATAACATCATGGCTATATAAACCATATATTCGTTTAAGGAGGCTGTAGCATAAATCCCATGAGTATCAGCCCTAAACTTTGCTTCAGACCTCGCCCATCCTCTAATCATGTCGGGGTATGTCTGGTCTGCCTCAATACATTCTTTTCTCTGAAATTCAGCTAAAAATTCAGCATTAAAGGTGTGTTTATGATTCGTCGAGAGTTTATACATTACTTGAATGTGCTCAAGCCTGAATGAGACGACGATAGCTCCTTGCTCATTCTGAATGCTCCTTGTTGGGATATCTACCTTATCCAGAGCCCAGCCGACCATATCAGTATATGCCACCAGCCTCAGACGCCCAACAACCTTATGAAGTTCAGACTCAGCAATGTCCCGAAGATGATTTTCATAATCAGGGTCAGCATTCTTTAGCTCGTACTCCAGCAATTAAGAAATTCGTGTCCATGATTTGATTGAGTTTATGGTGTGTGGAGTAGTATCAGAGATAATATCACCTTCCTGTGTGTCTTCATTTTTTTTCGGTGCTTTTTTAGGTGCCATGGCTCTGTGTTTGACTTGAAAACCTGTCACAGAAAGTGGATGAATAAGCTCAGCTTAAAATGTAAATATATACTTTCGAACGTTTACTTAGAATATATTTTAAAAACGACGAGATTTGCACAACTGTCATGAAATTAAAGATCTTAATGCAAAAGATATTTTACCGAGATACGCTTTTAATATCCGTACTTTAGGCGCTCTCGATTTTTTCAAATAAAACAAGAAACTTACTTCATCAGAAAATGAAGCATTAATGAACACTTAAAGAATGATTACCTTTAAACATGTTTTAGAAAGAAGATTCATTAGTGTTAATTATAGATTAAATCTGAAAACATCACTTTTTGGGATTTCGGAAATCTTGATGTCGAAAGGTATGTCGTCGAAAAAGCTCGATCGTCGAAATCACGATGTTTTAATTAAGATTTAAACGTTTTTTATCACATTAATTAATTGATATTAGATGCTATCGGGATTTCAGAAATTCTGATGTCGAGAAGTATGTTATCAAAGAAGTCTGATCCCTGAAATCGTGAAATCGCGACGGTTTGCCCCTTTTTTAAACCGGACTTAATTCATTTTAATTAACTAAATAATCATGATTAGGGACAAAACATAATTAGTTTAATCTAATGTGATTTATGAATCAGGGTTTCGGAAAACGAGATTTCGGAAATCCTGATGACAGGAGACGTGCTCTCATAGAACCGTGAATCCCAAAATCGCGACATAATTATGTTAACTTTAAACCTTTCTTAGAGAGACTAAACTAATTCTTTTTTTAAATTAAAATTAAGGTTCCAATATTTCGGGAAATCGGGGATCGGGGTTTTGTGATTCAATTTGCATCAATCATCTATTTGCGAAAAACCCCGAATCTCGATTTCTTTAACGTTTAAATTAAAAAAAATTACAATTTTAAAATTACAATCCGTTTTAAATAATTTTTCAAAAGAGCATTTGAAAACTTATATTTTTGTAAACTTTTTATGTTTGTTATCCAAAAATAATCGATAAAAAGGTATTGCGAATTTAGAAATGACGAAATCCTTATTTTAGGAAAGCCGAAACCCGAAAAACACAAAAAATAAAAATCTAGGCCTTAAGGATAACGGATTTTAAGATCTGTTTCAACATCACCCAAGGTTTATAGCCTCAAAGACAATCGCCTAATCCACAAGTATTAAGTACAAATTATCAAGGTTGAATTTTATGTGTTATGTATAACAATGCAAAAGAAGTAAACTTAAACAAAATTACATGAATGTGTACATAAATTATACAAATGTATACATGGAGATCAAAGAAAAAGAGTGAACCATATCATTAAAACACATGTGTGAGACTAAAACAGTAATCTGATTTTTCATTTATTTCATTCTGAGATACAAAACTGAGTTCTCTCTACAAACCCCTGCGAGGGTAGGGACCAAAATCAAATTTAGAAGCCTTCGATGGGCATAATACAAAAAGAATCTAACAATCAAGAAGAAAACCGAATATAAAAATCTAGACCATCTTGCCACAAAATTTTGTCACTTGACTCTGCAAGATATTCTTTATCGGTCATGAAACTCAATTCATGCACAAACAAAAATACACAGATTGCCAAAGATAAATCATACACCTTCAAAACAACTTGCTAAAATATATGATTTGGTTTTTGAATCTTGTTGACTTCAATAAGACCCCGTTGTCATCAAGAGGATTAAGCTTTCTAGTAAACTCAAAATGAATGAAAGTTAAAAGTATCTCACTAGTATCGAGCAAACCTTATGGTTGTAGTTCTCCTTCTAATCTCTCCTTTTTGTCTCTTCATCTCATTGAGATTTTATTCCTCCTCAATAAGTTAGGTTAGTTCAACTACCTTTCTTTAGTTAAGTCAAATTAACTTAACTAATTAGTTTGAGACAAATAAATAATAATAATATATATATAAATAAGGGTCTTAAATAATAACTTAATAGGTGGGACCCCTTGTGACTCCCAATTATTTCCTTTTATAATCATCAAGACATGAAAAATAAAAATCAATCTTTAAATTTCAAATATATCCTCCATTTAACTCCCATTTTCAAAATTATGACCAAATATTTTAAATATCAGCCCAATACAATTTGAACATATCCAAAAAGTGTTATATTTGTTGTCCTAAAAAGAATGTCTAAAAATATGCTTGTTGTCCAAAACTTTATAAAAGTAAAAATATTGTCTTCAACATATAAAACATCATTAATCATCATCAAAATCCATATTTTCTATGTGAGGCATTAGACCTCTTCTCACTATTGTCCCCTTTTGATTTTTCAATGGAAACCTTTGACTCGTTAGATCCTTGAGGCTGAACTGCACTAATAACATGAGAACAATCATCCTTAAGATGAAGGCGAGAGGAGACTGATTTGGAAAATTCCTTGGATGAGCTGGAGTGAGTGGCTATTTATTTTCCCTTGTCCTGCATAGGCTCGGGCACATCTATTTTTAATATTTTACTGGAATGTGATGACTGCACAGGCGAGACAACATGGGAGACTTTGGCATGGTAAAGGAAATGATGCAGTAGGACAACCGTGGTGGTGAACAATAGGTTGGTGGACAATCTCTAGCCAACCATTGTTGGCGGGTGGTTCTGGTCGCATTGACACATGAGGAGGGACTCAGACACCAGAGATATTTTGATGTGCTTGGAAGGGAGGTATATTTGGTCGGGGCTAGAGGATCCCTTGGCCTACTAGGTTGAAGAAACTAACTTGGAAAAGATGGTTCAATTCATGCAGGTCAGCATCAAAATGTATGGAGAATCAAGGTCTTCGATGACCCCTCTGCTGGGAAATGAAATGGATATTGTTCCATTAAATAATCTAACATTTAATTTTTAGAAATGACATACCCTTAATTACCAAAAACATTTTGAATTGTAGGCAATATCAAAATTGAAGACACAGTAACTTTCATACCAAACCCAAAGCATAGCTCCAGAACTGTTAAACTCAACCAGTTAATTCATATATTTTCTTCTTTTATGTTTGATCGAACAACAACACAACTTATATGAAGATTGTTTATAATTCCAACTATCCAAGATCATATACAGAGCATTCTAGAGGAGACATTAGGAGGACGAGAAAAAGAACACACCATTGAAATTTTAACATTTACATAAACCAAACTAAATTTCTATACAATAGACTGGGTTCGAGACACTTTGTTTTATTAGCTGGTTTCTTCCCTTTTTCCCAAAAATCAAATGACTTCAAACATCACCAAGCAAAAACAACTATAACGAATGTCTTCCCACTATATAATCTATTTCCTTTAGTTGCATAGTTCTTTCCGTATGATGGAGAATCAATAGAGTTATTCCATTAATTAAAACATACTACACTCAGTGAGCAATGAAGTGCATTATACGCCAACAATTACTCAACATTTGAGGCTGGCATGTACTTCCATATTTGCTATGTGACAGGTCATGTTGAAACACTGGTATTCTTTTTTTTTAATAACTAAAAACGACCAAAACTTATGCAAGTAGTCAACCAATGAACCAAGCAACAAATATCTATATTGTTGGGTAGACATATAAACATTTCAAAACCCAAGTGAAATTTACATCATTTACAAGAAGGGAGAATGGTGTCTGAGCAGTCAGGTGAGTGAGACAAATAGGCAAGCGAGGTTTGTAACATGAAACCAAAATCTCCATCAAGGTTTGACACAGTCGCTTCCAAGGTGTCCATCAGGTAAAAACCTAATTTTGCATTCATTCAAACTGTGGAATGGAATTTCAATAGTGCCACAACTCTCTCATGAATGGAGCAAGAGGTAAGAATAACCACAAAAAGAACCCATAACCCGACTGCCCTTATTTTTATTCCCCATAAAATAAAACCTTCTAGAATTCTATCTCGAGACGTGGCTGATAACAAACAAAAAATTCCATAACTCTATCAACATCAAAGAGAAATAATAACTAGTCATCCACCCCAACGAAACCATAACTGAATACTTTCAACATTAAGGAGTGTTAAAACAAATTGCAATTTTCAATGCCAACCAATATCATTTGCACAGACAAAATACATATCCAACCACCATATCATTCAGAAATCAAGCACTCTGCATACGAATTCAAAGAGACAACACAAAGATTCTATCCAGAACGATGCTAGAATCATGAATGGAAGGGAGAGAGTCACCATACCTATGAGGAAAGCGCCAAAAAGAACCAAACACCACCACTATTCTTGAATGGCCGAGAGAAACAGAGGCAAACCAACCATAGCAACCAAATGTGCGACAAGGTGAGGGTGGTGAGTTGGAGGTAGGGGTATGTGTAGCAAATACGTGTCGCTTCTCAACCCTCCTATTAATTTCCATCAACCATAGCTAGGGTGGAATACATTCAAAACCCCAATAAGCGCATTAATTAACCATACGAATCAAACATGTCACTTCCATATTGAAACGAAAACCCTCTTTTACCAAAGTTTAATACGAGCACCATAATATTATATGCCCCATTTTAAATTGTAACAAGTCCCTTGTTTGCAAGGATTGAATTGACTTCGAACAATTGCATAAACATAAATATTGTCCACCAAATATAACCAACACCATGAATGTAATATACCATGAATGCAACAAGTTATAACCAAATTGAGTGTGAGTCGAAGTTTGAATTTAAACCATATGCCAAAGAAAATGTATAGTAGTTATAACCTAGTGCTTGTCACTTTCTTTAGACTTTTAAATCACCATCCCTTATCATCATTGATTTCATACGATAATTTGTTTGAATTCTTGTATTTTATCAATTGTAATATGCTTCATAAAGTTGTCATGAGTGGAATTCGGAGAAGTGTTTCTTTTTCACCATGATCTACAAGGGGTCCCACATATCTAGTATATTATTAAGTATATGTATATAAATAAACAAGCATTGCAACCCATTTGTAGGCATGGGTATTATGTTTCACTTCTGGGCATCAACAAACTAGCGATTCCATAGGGAAATATGTTTCTAATAGATTCAGAACTCAGTATGTCTAGTTTCACATACTAGTAGATAATAATAATAAAAAAATGTTGAAGAATAGTTATGCAACAGGGGGAAAAAGTTGGTTTAAGGGAAATAATGAGACGGTTTTTGGGAATAACTTATGGAAAGTGGTACATATGAGGGGAATTGATCCTGTATGCATAACATTCGAACAATATGTCACATATAATACTTTTCAAAGTTCAAAGGAGAATGTTTTTTTATTTTCTCTTTAGATCTCATGATGGAAGGAAGAAAAGGAAACCAGTAATAGGGAAGAAGTCAAAATCAACTATCCTACAATAGAGTTGAAAGAAAAAATCAATTTTAGCAATGTTTGAAAGGAGGACATCATGAAAAATGTGTATACCTTATTTCTTAATGATCAACAATACTTACAAAATGACATTGTTATGGAAAAGATGATCCAAACTTTATTTATGATAAATTAAAAAGACAAAACAACAGAAATTATAAACTCAACAAACCAAAGTAAAAAATAAAACAGTAAAACAAAAGATTATATACAGAAATCATTTAAAACAAGTGTTGATAATCAAGCCGGTTCCATGTAATGTTTCAAGTGGTAACCATTAGTGTTGTAAGTGATCTGGATTATTTTCAGCATGAAATGAGAGCGAAGATATAATAAAGAAATGCATAAAAGATATATCAGATATCCAATAATATAACATAAATGTATCAGATATGCAACCATAAACACGAAGATACAGTAATACACAATTTTCTATTAATGAGAGAAAATGTACAAAGACTGTAAAAATACAGAGTGAAAGACTTGCTAGAATGGTGGTAGCTTATCTCTGAGAAGAGATGTGTCCACTACTCGCATTCGCAAGAAGATGATCTTACAATGAGGCTCTAAAGGCCTTTGTATCATAAAGAAAATCCAAAACCCTAACCTTAGAAGATGAAAATCCAATAGTTATAGAAGCTTGAAAACAGTCGTGTTGTAGTTACCGAACTGCCCCAAAAAGGGGAAACCAGTTCAGCCAGTCGGCTAAGTCTAGCAATTTTACAATCTAATAGTCTTAGAAAAAAAAAGCTAAACTGATTGGGCTACAACTAAGAAAAGTAAACTAGAGAAAAGATAGGAACCCCAGTAGGGTCAGACACATGGAAAATAACTTGGCCAGCTGGCTTGGTATGCCTCGTCCCAGGGTTCCTCTTCAACAGGAATCCCTTTCCCTTCCATTTGCATGTCAGCATCCAAGTTTCCCCCTTAAAAGTTGGCATCTGGCAGAGTGTCTCCGGATGGATTGTCCGCATGGACGCCCATGGCTGGCGCAACCTCCATGTCCACATGCATGGTCTGCCGAAAGTCACCACCTTCTGGTTCTTGCACCTGTTCATTCCTGCCGACGAGCTCTACATGGGGAAGCTCTGCTGCTCCTGCAACTTCTGGAGTAGATTAGAAGGTCCCCTGGAAGGTGGAAAGGATCTGGAGGAGAGTTGAGGTCTTCCCATATAGTAGTTGTAGTCGGAAATGTAGGTCCTCCAATCCTTATCGGAGCTCAAAAACCATCCCATAGAGGATGGCCAGGCTGTCCTACAGTTGCGAGTCTGGGATGGAGTCGGTGAAAGAGTGCAGTCTGTGCTGGGCATCCCGAAGAAAGGGTGGCGCCTCCAAGGGTGGGCTGGAGGGGAAGACTGTCGGTTCAGAAACTGGCACACTAGCTGGGGAGTTCGAAGGGACTGCGGGAAGTCCTGAGAGTGAGCCCAACGAGTTGTCGATGAGGACCAAGCATTCAAGACGGGAGGCAGGCGGGGTGGAGGTGGCGAGAGGTTCCATCTCAGACTGCAAGGAGTGCGAGGAGTGCATAGAATGGGAAGGGTGCGAATAAGGTGAGCCAGGGGGAGAATCAGGTACTCAAGGCCAAGGAAGATTCCATGGAGAGCCTCTCCTTGACCTCCCTCTTTGCCATGGCATTCTAACCTCGTAGGGAAGGAAAAGTTGAGAGGAGAGTCCCGGATGGACGTAGAGATCCTGGAGTAGCCCGATAGCGGTGAGCACCAAGGAGGAGGGAGACCAGAGTAATCCATGTATGGGCGTCTGAGGGAAATGAAGATCGGGATGCATGCGGAGGTTAATGGTGCCTTCAATTAGAGAAGCCATGGAGGAGACAACAATGGGAGTCGTACACACCAGCATTAATGGTGAAATGGACGTCGTATAGGCATTTAAATGCATGGAGTAGGTGGTGGAGTTTGGCACGAGCCCAACACATGGCCCCTGTCGCGTTGGCCTATGCTCTCCTCCTCATCCTGCCATGTGGCCTGCACCAACACCCCATCCGGGGGTTTGTCCACTGTCGTAGCCTTACGAATGCATTGCTGGAGAATAGGGTGTGCAAGGTTGAGGGACGCTTTAAACAGGAGATCCGGTCCATCCCAGTTAGTCCCTAGATTAGCCAGTTCGTCCGCTACTTGATTCACCTTTTGCCTGATGTGTGTAGGTATAAAGGCATGATTGGGTTGCAGAAGATTTGCTATAGTCTTTAGCCCATGTGAGAGTCTCCAGCTAGGTGAGATTCTTTCCGAGTCTGCTCCATTTAAGATTTTGCTAAAGAGATTGATGATGACTTGGGAGTCACCTTCTACTATCAGCTTGGTGAAGTTGTTCTCAATTGCTAATTGCAGTCCTCTGGTGAGCCCCCAAAGTTTCGCTGCATTGTTCGTAGTGTGACCAAGGGTTCCTGTGTTAATGATAAGGATGTTTCCATGGTGATTACGGAAGACCACTCTGTATCCCTCTGCTCCTGGGTTGCCTTTGGAGGCCCCATCAAAATTGAGCTTGATGAAGCCGCCCGAGGGGGGTTCAAGAGGAAGGACTGCTTTGAGGGGGAGGAGAAGAGGCGAGAGGGGGTGGGTTAAGAATTGGGGGGGACCTCCAATATTGGAGGATAATAAGTTCTAGGGTAGTGCTGATCATATCCTTTGCAGTCCAATGCTGAAGGCTGATAGTTTCCAAAATGTTGAGGCGACATTGGTTCCAGCAGTGGTGCCATGGGAGGTGGTCATTCCAAAAGATCCTTCTATTTCTTTCCTTCCATACTTGCCAAAGAATGAAGCCTGGGAGAAGTTTCCAAATATGTTTTAGAAGGGGAGATTGGAACACTTGGTCTCTCCAGTCTGTGATTGTGTCGATGATGTTGTCTCTTTTGTGATCCGAGGTGCGCATAATTAGCGCACTTTGATCCCAGACTTGAGTAGTGTAGGGGAAAGTGTTGAGGAGATGATTCATGGTCTCAGCTTCTTCTCCATAGAGCATGCAGATAGATGGGCCCACAAAACCTCTTTTTGAGAGGTTATCCCATGTGAGAATGCTCGAATGGGTGACAAGCCAGAGGAAGAGAGTAATTTTTGGCCAGTGTTTAAGCCCCCAAATTTTGCTCCAAACCTTCCCTGTGGGTAAAGGGTCTGAGTGTGTTTTGATGGCATAGGCCTCTCGTATGATGAAGGTGCCCCATGGCGAGTATCCCCATCGTAGGATATCCTCTCCTATAAGTTTGGGGATTTTCCTTTTGGCCATTTCTTCCTGCCAGGGTCTTAGGTCCACGTGTGCCTCTAGGTTCAAGTGCTCCTTATTTAAGTGCCAACATCACCAGGTGTCCTCTGTTGGATTGTCTTTCTAGTAATCTGCTACTTTTGTCAGGCCCGCGTGTGTAGATGGGATGGTGATATTCTCAGCCTAGTCCTCATGGTCTAGAGTTGGCCATTGCTGCCAGGAATGTTTCCAGAATAGGGTTGTTTTCCCATTTCGGATTTCCAAGAAATTATGATTTGTTACCAGATGTCTATTTTGCTTAGTTTTTGCCCATATTAAGGAACCAAGGTTATTCCCATTCCACCTGATTAGGTTCCTCTCCGCCATATCGGGTGCATATTTCCTTCTCTATAGCCTGGCCCAAATATCCTTTGGATTTTTTAACCAACGCCACCAGATCTTGGCACTAAGGACTTTATTCATGATAGAGGGGTCCCTTAGCCCGAGGCCTCCCTGAGCTTTAGGTTGGCAAAGTTTGTCCCAACTGATCAGCACTATTTTCTTCCCTGTGTTGAGGCCTTGCCAGAGGAAGTTCCTCTGTAAGCTTTTTATGGTTGTGAGGACAAACTTTGGGGCAGAAAGCACCGGGAAGGTATAGATGTGGAGGGCTTGAAGTATGGCTTGAAGAAGAATGAGGTGACTGGGGAGGTTTAGGGCTCTGTAGGTCCAGGAAGACAACCTCTTGGCAAAGGAGGAAAGGAGATGTTCCCAAGAGGTGTTTATGAGGGCATTATCAATCAGGGGGATGCCAAGGTATTTGGATGGAAGGGAGTTTCGGTTGAAGCCCAAGATATTAGAGATATGGCATTGGATCAGAGAAGGCGTATTGAAGAAGAAGATCTTGGATTTGTCTTTGTTACAATCCAGTCCTAAGGCTTCAGAGAAGGTTTGAAGAATCGAGAGGAGGGAGTGAGCTTCTCATGCTGTAGGGGTACCCATCACCAGAGTGTCGTCCACAAATTGGCTATGTGAGATCGGGGGACATATACCATGCAGAGGTAGACCTGTCAGCAAGTTGCTTGCTATGGCTGCATGAATGGAGCGACTGAGACCCTCGACCATGATGACGAAGAGGAAAGGGGAAAGAGGGTCTCCTTATCTGATTCCTCTGGATGGGGATAAAGGACGGGAGGGAACTCCATTGATAAAGATGGAAAAGAAAGCTGAGGAGGTTAGATTTAGAATCCATTCCACCTAGATCTTGTCGAAGCCAAAGGCAAGGAGCATTTCACGCATATAGTCCCAGCTTAACTTATCAAAGCCTTTAGAGAGGTATAGTTTAAGTAGAATACCAGGGATTCTATTCTTCTGCAAAGAGTGAATAACTTTATGGGCTAGGATGACGTTGTCCAGGATTTGTCTGCCTTCAACATAGCCCGATTACTCCGAAGAAATGATCATTGGTAATATGGGCTTGAGTCTTCTGGCAATCACTTTGGTTAGGAATTTGTAGATGACATTGCATAGTGCGATGGGCCTGAACTTCTCAGGGTGGAAGACCTGCCCCTCTTTGGGGATGAGGGTGAGGAAAGTCACGTTGAGAGCTTGGAGGACTTTCCCTAAATATCGAAAGTCTTCAATGATTTCCCAAACCTCTACCCTGATAATCTGCCAACAATGGTGAAAAAAATCATTGGTGAAGCCATATGGACCTGGAGCCTTGCCTTTGGGGGTGTCCTGATGATCTGAAAATAGAAGTCTGGCTTGTTATGCTATGCAAGCACCCTCTACTTTATTAAAATAAAACTTTACAGGACCTTGCTTCATGCGTTAAAATATGCAAAATAAACTTTTGTGTTAAGTTCATGTATCTTCTTGTAAATGATTATGTGTGAGGAATTGTTCCTTTAGATGGTTAAATATGTACTTGAAATAAATACACAGCAACACAACTTGCAGAAAATAAACCATCAAACTCACAACAAGAACAAGCTGATAAAGGAGTTCACCCCCCTCCGGGCTACATCTCCTTGAGCCTCC
>ML819792.1:41031-56068 GCA_009831015.1 Picea engelmannii | reverse complement strand
TGCAAAGTGTCATAAGTCTTACTCTAATTTCCTCTTGATTGTTGATTTCTTCTTATCTTGCAACTGTTATTTTTGTAGCAACTTCCACATGAATTATTACCAAGGTTTGTTGATGTAATTCATCCTTTCAAGTGTATTGTCTTGTCTTGTAGTTGTAGTGATAGAAATCTTGTTGTTCTTCTCTTGGAACATATTATCTTCTAGAAAATAGATATGCAAGATATGTACATAAAACATGGTATATACAAGAACTATGAAGAGTATTGTTACCTTGTCTCAGAAGAAGAAGTATTTTCCATCCTGCTTAGTCTTCTTTGTAGGTTCCTTTTCTTCGGCAACTGATGCTTCATGTGTCTCCTTCCTCTTTATATTGGGAAAATGATTCTTGTAGTGACCATGCTTTTGACAGTTGAAGCATTGTATTTCTGACATATCTTTCTCTTGATTTGGATTCTTCCTTGAACCAAACTTCCTTTTGTTCCTGAAATTCTTGAATCTTGTTGTGAAGGATTGATCATTGTACTTATTTTTGGGGTTTCTCTTTTGCACTAATCCTTGATTCTTCTTGACCACAGCAAGTCCAAAGTTCTTCAAATGTAGGATACTCCTTCCTTGTGTTCATGCTTGCGACAAATGCATCCCGTGTCTTGGGAAGACCATTGAGTACTATGTTTACCAATTCCTTCTCTGAAATGATCTCTTCAATAGCTTGTGGTTGATCTCTTAACTGAGAGATATTCACAAAGTATGACGCTATGCTTTCATCATCATTCATCTTCATGTCACGGAGCTCATTCTTCATACTCATTACTTGTTCAATGTTTCTAACTGAGAAGAGGTTTGTTAGGGAATCGTACATCTTCTTCGATGAGTCAAGATGGGAGATGTAGGGTATCAAGTGGTGTTTTATAGATTCCACTATGATACTCATAGCATTGATATCAACGTCTTTGAACTTCTCCATAACTGAAACGTTTTGCGGTTCCTTTTCTTTTCCTTCTTCAAACTCTAGTTCCACGATCTTTCCTTTCATGATATCCAACACTTTATTCTTGGCAAGGATGAGGTCAATCCTTGTATTCCACGCTCTGAAGTTAGAAGCTCCATCTAACTTTTTTTTTGACTTCATAGAGTAAGTCATGGCTGCGTTGATTTGGTCAACCCTAGATTTGACCAAAAATTCAAACTTGATGTCTTGGCTTGCTGAGAGTACCAGGAGATGTGCTAGGCTAGGGCGCACTGGTCTATCCGTAAATTAGGTCAATCCCTTCACTTAAGGTGCCTCAATAAGAGGGTTAGGTTTTATGCAACTGCACCTACTAGTAACCCTAGCGGTAGTGCTTTGGTGACTACTCTTGCTAGAAACCCTAGTGGCAGTTCTTCAACAAGCTTAATATCCTTATGGTTATGCTCCCTTCTAGTGGTTAAACTGAAACCTGTTAGAATATGATGGATGTGCTCATTTACCATAGACAATATCACTATTGTCACCCAACCAGAGGCTGAAGCCACCCTTCGAGCACCTTAACCTTGATAGAGAATCACTCTGGAAGAAAACCCTAGGCTAGATAGCTAAACAAAGGGTAGCGCACCTTTCTCCAAGGATAGAGTGCCAAACAAGAGCTGATCAGATAGTCCAAACCATAACCAAGAGATAGTCCAAGCCAAAACATAAAGCTACAGCAGCTACAACGACAACTTCTCCTCCAAACTTGTGCACCAACTAGCTAACTACAATGCGCACAAGTGAGCTCTGCAGATCTGAGAATGCCTGCCAGAATGAAGGCTGGTCTCCTGTATTTATACTAATTCTAACTAACTGCCTAGGCCGACTTCTCATTCTGGATACCTATTTACTCAGTATATATTATTTCTTCTATTTGAATTCTTCTCTTCTAGGCTAATAACCTAATACCAATTATCCTCTTGAGCTGACTTGTCTTCTAGGGTTATTAGCCAACTCATTAGGGTTTCTTCTTGCTTCCCGAAATATTTTATTCTCGCCAGGTTTACACATGGAGGTAAATACCTCCTGCATCTACCATAATATCAACAGTTAGCTATAGGAAATTTGAGTTCAAAGGTTGACTGGTGGGACATGCAAGTCGAATTAGTTGTAACTGAGTGATTTGAAGTTGTAACAGAGTTGGATGTGTAGTTATGTGAGTTATGAAGTAGTTTAACTCAATTAAGTGAGTTAATCTCAGTTGTACTAGTTGTAACTAAACTTACACTAGTGAGAAATCAGTGAATTAATTATTAATTAATTCACAATCAGTGATCTCACATGCAACTGAAGATTTACCACTATTAACTACATGCATGTCAGATCCAGTGGAGACCCAGTTGACATAACAGGTGAAAGGGATAGTTTGACTATCAATTGTGACATTAGTGAGTGCACTCATGCAACCACACACACATTGGATGTGCCCATGAGGATTGTGCATCCTAGGTAAGAGGAATTCATTCATTGCAGGGATTTCCATCAATAGGGATTGCGCAGAGGAGGTAGGTTGTCTGGAAGCAGTAAATTGGCACATGCATTTGCCAATTTTTGTATGACAGTGTGAGACAATTGTATATTGTACTGAGAGCTCTTGGATTAGAGTTTTTTATGAGATTGTTTCATGATCCATGATATATATATAATATATGATAGTGGGGTTTTTAGCTTTATGCTTTCTTGGTAAAACATCTATGTTATGTGTGATTGATCTTTCTTCTTGATATTGCAATTGGCAATCGTTTTTTTAAATTCCGCAAGAATATTTGTAGAAGTGATTATGTATTTAACAGTGGCATATAATTGTTATATCAGGAGAATATAGGCAATACATAATTTGTATTAAAATTTCTACATGGTATCAGAGCGTAGAAGATTGTAGAAGTTGAGTTTGTGATTGGATAGAATTCGAATTTGCAGAAAGACTTTCTTGGTGCTACAGCTGATTCAAGATCGAAATGGATTTCAATGGATTGAGGTTAGAGTATGCACTTGAGGGAAGCTCGAACTACATTTCTTGGAAGGAAATGATGGATACAGTACTGAAAGACAATGGCTTGAAGGAATTCATTGACAAAGATGTTCTTAAGCTAGATGTTGCAGACACTGCAAATCTTGATGCATGGAAAAAGAAAGTGGCAAAGGCGAGAAGGATCCTATTGGAGGGAGTACGAGACCACATTGTCTCAAACCTCCATGGGAATTCTACACCATATGTAATGTGGAAGACTTTGACAGATCTATTCCAAAACAACAATGACCATAGGAAATTGGTGCTTAAAGATAAAATTAGGAAGATCAAGATGGAGAAGGGCAACTCCATTCCAAAATATCTCACGAAGTTTGTCCAATGTTGGGATGCGCTGGGGAGTGTGGGAATAAAAATCGTTGATGATGATTTGGTGAGTTTGGCTCTCCGAGGACTTCCAAAAAATTGGCACAGTTATCAAGACTCTGTCAATGGAAGGAAAAAATTGCCAGATTGGGAACGACTATGGTCAGATTTGTTGCAAAAGGAGTTCAGGAAGAACACCAGATATGGCTCTTCATAAAAGCATGATGATGAATAGGATTGTGCTTTGGCTGCCAAGTAAAGGAAAGGGAAGGGGAATAAATTCCATTCAAAACCCGAGTCTAAAGGAAAGAAGCTAGATTTTTCCAAAGTGAAGTGTTTTCACTGTCACGAACATGGGCATCTCACTACTAACTGTTCGTAGAAGAAGAAGAACAAGAAGGTTGTTGGAGCTACAACTGGTGAGGCCCTTGTCTCTCAATTTGAAATTGAATTCTCCTTGATTGCATGCATGGCGTCAAGTGCATTGGGATCGGTGTGGTATTTGGATAGTGGCACTTCCTTCCACATGACGAGAGATAAAGAGATTTTCAGTGACTTGGAGGAGAAAGATCTCAAAATGCATATTGATATGGGTGATGATGGAAGATACAGTGCGAATGGAATTGGTACCAATACCTTTCAGAGGGATTCAGGTAAACCATTTCAATTGAAAGATGTTATGCATGTTCCAGGTCTAAAGAAAAACTTGGTCTCAGTCGCAATGTTGGAGGACAGAGGCTATGACGTTGTTTTCAGTGATGGAAAAGCTTTTCTGCGACATAAAACAACTTTTCAAGTCAAGAAGATAGGGATTCGAGTTAAGAATCTCTACAAGCTGGAGGTCGATGGATGAAGTGCCATGATGGGAAAGGTAGAAAAATTGGTGAGTCGGGATGAGGGTGAATTATTGCACAGGCGATTAGGCCATCTTCATCATGGAGTCTTGAAAATCATGCAGCAAATATTTATTGGACTTCCAATGGGAACACTTGCTCAATTAGATCAGTGCAAGGGTTCACCATGGGGAAGTATGTAAATTCCACCTTTCATGAAAAGGAGAACCATGCTTGGGTGATCCTGGAGAGAATTCACACAGACATGTGTGGACAATTCTCGGTTGCTTCAACAATAAAACATAAGTATTATGTTATTTTTGTTGATGAATTTTCTCGTAAATGATGGATCTTCTTCATGCAGAAGAAGGATCAAACATTCTCAAAGTTTTGTGAGTTTAAATCATTGGTGGAGAAAGAGTAGAGAAGCAAGTGAAGGCTCTGAGGAGCGATAATGGTGGAGAATACATCTCTAACGAATTCAAAGAATTCTGCATCAAAGAAGGAATCCGAAGAGAACTCATAGCACCTCATAATCCACAACAAAATGGGGTCACGGAGAGGAAGAACAGAATGATCGTGGGTGTAGCACGAGTGATGTTGCATGATCAGGGCCTACCAATGCATTTGTGGGAGGAAGCATGCAACACTGCGGTTTATGTGCAAAACCGTTGTCCTCATAGAGTACTTGGCACGAGTACACCTGAAGAAGCTTCCACTGGTAAGAAACCTAATGTTTCTCATTTTAAGATTTTTGGCTCATTTGTTTATGTGCATGTGACAAAGAACGCCAGGAAGAAGCTGGAGCCAACTGTTGAAGTTGGGATATTTGTGGGGTACACAGAAACACCCCATAATTATCGTGTGTATTTGCCTAAAACTAAAATGACTGTTATGCAACGGAATATAAAATTCGATGAGGGGAAAGCCATGCGGTTGTCGCTTGAGAGGGAGCTATACTTGCATGCAGAGGAGGAACTATTGGTTCCCAAATATGAGTCTCAAGATGTAGATCAGCCACATGAGGAGGTTTATGGAGTGGAGGAAGCCACTCATGTAGAGCCATCTATCAGAAATGGCAGAAAGTGCACCATGGAAGATGATAGATTGAGACTAGATGTTGCACAGAATGTAGGATCCCCTACTTCATAGCGCAGACAGAGACAGTCTCATGATCGATTTACTGGATACATGGCTCTCATGAGAAAATGTATTGTGACTAAACCATCTTCCTTTCAGGAATCAATGCAGGATCCCACTTGGGTTGATGCAATGGTGGAGGAGTATGTCTCCATTGCTAAAAATAGTGCATGGAAAATTGTCCCAAGATCGGTTGACAAATCAGTGGTAGGTTCGAGATGGATCTACAAGGGTAAGATTTTAATCATTTTTCTTTATGTTGATGATTTAATATTGACTGGTGATGAGCAGCTGATACACTCATTCAAGGAGGACCTTGCAAAGGAGTTCGAGATGAAGGATATGGGCCTTCTTCATTATTTCCTTGGATTGGAAATATGGCAGCGAGATGGTGAACTTTTTGTGTCTCAAGGCAAGTATGGAAGGGAGACACTGGGTAAGTTTCACATGGAGGGATGCAAACCCATGGATACTCCTCTTCCAGGAAACTGGAGGAAAGAGGATGCTACTTCTAGAGAGGTAGTGGATGCTACTGTCTATCGACAGTTAGTGGGTTCGCTAATGTATCTAGTGAACACGAGACTGAACATTTTCTATGTAGTTAACCAGCTGAGTCAAGTGATGGTTAAGCCTACCAAACTCTTTTGGAAGGTGGGTAAGCATGTCCTAAGATAATTGAGGGGCACATATGAGTATGGATTATGGTACAGACAGACGAATGAGGTGAAGTTTCATGGCTTCACAGATGCAGATTGGGCGGGCAACCCAACAGACAGAAAGATAACATTAGGGGGGTTCTTTAGTATCAGATCTACAGTTGTTTCTTGGTACAGCAGGAAGCAGAGATCTGTGGCACTCAGTTCAGCAGAAGCAGAATACATGGCAGTGATTCAAGCTGCATGTGAGGCTATCTGGATGAGAAAGATCTTGGTTGATTTGTTTGGTTCTCATTTAGATCCGACAATGATTCATTGTGATAATCAGAGTTGCATTAAACTCTCGAATAATCATGTGCTTCAGGATAGATATAAGCATATAAATATCTGATATCATCATATTAGAGATTGTGTGCAGCAGAAGATCATGTTGTTTCAGTGCATTCCTACGAAAGATCGGGATGCAGACATTCTGATGAAGGCTCTCACCAGGAGAAAATTCGAATACCATAGAGACATGATCGGGGTGAAGGATAATCCCTTTCTTTTTGAGAGGGAGTGTTGAGATTCAACAAGAAGATCCTAGTGAAAATTATGCACCTACACTAGGATGGAGCCTCGGGCTATTTTTAGGTGGAAGTCTATTTTTATATGATGAGAAAATTATATTTATAGATGATGTCTATTTATAGATGTATGYCGACTATTATTATCCCTTAATAATAGTTGGACAATAAATATTAGTCTATTCTCAATGAGCACTTGGAAATAGTTAACTGAAGTGGAAAATCAGTGAGCTATAGGAAATTCGAGTTCAAAGGTTGACTGGTAGGACATGCAAGCTGAATTAGTTGTAACTGAGTGATTCAAAGTTGTAACAGAGTTGGATGTGTAGTTATGTGAGTTGTGAAGTAGTTTAACTCAGTTAAATGAGTTAAGCTCAGTTGTACTAGTTGTAAATGAACTTACACTAATGAGAGATCAGTGAATTATTTATTAATTAATTCACAATCAGTGATCTCACATGCAATTGAAGATTTACCATTGTTAACTACATGCATGTCAGATCCAATGGAGACCCAATTGAGATAACAGGTGAAAGGGACAGTTTGACTATCAATTGTGACATTAGTGAGTGCACTCATGCAACCACACACACATTGGATGTGTCCATGAGGATTCTGCAGCCTAGGCAAGAGGAATTCATTCATTGCAAGGATTTCCATCAGCGGGGATTGCACAGAGGAGGCAGGTTGTCTGGAGACACTAAATTGACACATGCATTTGCCATTTTTGTATGACATTGTGAGACGATTGTATATTGTACTGAGAGCTCTTGGATTAGATTTTTGTATGAGATTGTTTCATGATCCATGATACATACATAATATATGATAGTGGGGTTTTTAGCTTTATGCTTTCCCGGTAAAACATCTGTGTTATGTGTGATTAATCTTTCTTCTTGATATTGCAATTGGCGATCGTGTTTTTAAATTCCGTAAGAATATTTATAGAAGTGATTGTGTATTTAACAGTGGCATATAATTGTTAGATCAGGAAAATCCAGGCAATACATAATTTGTATTAAAATTTCTAAAAAAAATAGAGATTGAAAGGACCAAATTGTTTTGTTATTTGAAATTAATCTAAAACTTTGTTGTTATATTAAATTTTTAGTTGGGTATTATTAAAAAAATAAATTGGGTTATTATTCAAATCCTAAGTCATATTAAAGCCCGCTTTCTAAAGCCCAATTTTAATTATATTAAATCCCTCTTTCTAAAGCCCAATTTTAATTATAAAAAACATTTCCATAATTACCTAGGGCCCCCTTTCCACCTAAGTCAATACATCACCGAATCCATAAGCCACTCCAAGACCAATTTTAAGCCACGACCAAGTGAGGAGCCCATAAGGGGAGCTACTCTTTGGCACTACGCGTCATATAAGATGAAGAACAATAATGCATAAAAACATGAGAAGTGTCCTTTTTTCAGTGCATGTGGGACTATTTGCATAATGTGAAAATGAAAACGTTGCATCATTTAATCTACTCCAGTTCTACCATCACTGTTGTTTTCAGCCCTGACGGAAGTATCCTTGCCTCTACACATGGAAATCACACGGCAAAAATAATATGTAGTCAAACTAGGACTTGCTTAAATGTGTCAAGTTATTCAGTTCTAATCACGCCATATATCATACCGAATGCTCAGAGCGTTGACCAGATGATGTACCACTGTATCAGCTGCGGATTTGTCCAAATGCTTAATGAGTTTCAAGTATAAGTGTCAAAGTCGATAATGCCAAAGAGAAAACACTAGTAAAAATTACAAATGTCATTCCTCATACCGGACAGTTGTTGATGAACTCCTATCATTGTTGAGTGCAAATTGCTAAGTGTTGATCGTCGAATCAATAAGGTTTTGATTGTCGAGTAAAGTAAAGATTCAAAGTTTCCAAGACAGGGAACGCAATGGCTTGTAGCAGGTTTTCTTTGAGGGTAGCAACAGCTGCTTTTCGCAACAAAAATGGATTTTTTCTAGTCTACAAAGTTTCTTGAATTTGTATACATTCATTTCAATGGAGAAATCTAGATTGAAGCTTACATAAGGAGTTATGTATTCCAATTCCAAATGCCAAGGATCTTTATTTTCCGGCTAATTATGTACAATGTGTTTGGAAACAATTCATAACTTGCCTTTGGAAATAGTTTTGGGCATATTGGCGAAGTCTTGCTTACAATTTATGGTGTTTTTGTCCCTGCATTGCACTTTGGTACTATCTATTGGAAACATAGCCCCGTTGCGCAAGCCTGCTGCACATTTCCTGTAAGTTTTTGTTGCGCATCGAACTCGTTGTGCAACTGTGACAGAGGCAACACATCAGTAATTCTTTGTTTCATTGACATTCAAACATTGATGTTATGGTGTTATTCTATTTTGAATGGGTATAGAATTCATCAAATGGTGCTCTATATCTTTACATTCATTTGACTTTCATTATGAGTCTGAAAATGGTTGTAGAATTCATTATTGGTTAAATGCTCTTCTCTAAACATATTGTCTTCTTATTCCACAACCAATACTACAATACTATAATAGTTTAAATGTCTAGCTTGATGCCATATATCTTTCCTTTGAGCGCACATGTTCCTATTAACCAGTCTTGGAGGTTATGTGATCGATATATATATGAAACTGACTCCATGTCCAATGGTGCCCAATGGTTCTTTTCCTCTTGCCCGACGAAACCCCATTTTCGATCCTATCCTCATTAATGATCTAGTCATTTTACTTCATTCATGATTGAGATATAAAGAGAGCCCTCTCTGGGTTGGAAGGGCTAGCTTCTAGCTTGTAAGTTTGCTTGTGGTTACCTTTGTGACTTGCTTTTCTCAGCCAAAATCAATTTACAGAGTGATAACAACAACTATGGGCGTTAGATCGCTCTGCAACTAGGGTTTAGGACCTCTCAGCTGCCACAAACTGTGCCCACCCGATGGCTGCCCCGTAGGGGCCCATGAATCGCAGGGAGGGGGTGCCGACTAGAGTTTCCTACAGTTAAATCATGGCCAACGAAAATGCTGCAGCCGAAACAAAGAGGCTGACTTTTGAGACGCCTCCAAACATGCACACGACGCTTCTAGTAGAAGGGACCTTCAAGGATCAGGAAATGGATATCGATCCAGCCAAGTAGACGGTCCCTGCAAAAGCCTCGGCCCCTTGGACGCTGGGTAAATGCATTCCATAGGCACCATAGGCCCCAAAATATGTCATAAGCTCACCATGCATAAAAGAGAAGAAACAATATATGCGAGACAATGCCTTGATAGGAAATTTTTTAGGGCTTTGGCCCTTTGAGCGTGATCTGGTCAAATGGATACAGTATTGGTGGAAACCAAAAGGCCACTATGACCTGCAACTGGGCTCCAAAGTATTCTTCACAATCATTCTCCACAACCTAGAAGACCGGAATCGTATCTTTGATGGAGGGCCATACTTCTACAACTCGACTAGACTCTTCTTGAGATTCTGGATAGAAAAGTTCAGCCCCGAAAAGGAGGACTTTTCCCATGCACCAGTTTGGATCAGACTGTACTCTCTCCCCTGGGAATTCTGGCTAGAAGAGGTCCTAGCAGGCATTGGCAATACCATTGGCATCTATGTTAAGTCCTTTGAATCCACCAAGTAGCGGCGCTACACATCATACGCGCGAATCTGTGTATATCTGAACATAGCTAAGTCGCTCCCAGGGTCCATCACAATGGAGTATCATGACGAGGACTGGTCCCAAACCATTGACTATGAACACATTCCTTTTCGATGCAGGAAATTCCACGAACATGGTCATCTCTTCAGAGAATTCCCTCTCAATACATCTCACAAGAAAGGGAACCCAGAAAACGGAAAAGACAAGGAAGGCTTCGTACAACCAACAGAAAGAAGGCACCAAGGAGGAAGAAAAAAAATGACTTAGGTAAGTAAAGATCCATCTACCAGCAATAAGTTCACAATTTTACAAGATCAACAAGAAAACCCATAACCCCTGCAAACCCGAATGCACCATCCCTGCACAATGAACCCCAGACCGTGGGATAAATTATTGAAAGGCCCCCACAAACTAAGAAACCAGATCTCCCTCCACTGAGCTTGGCTCAGGATCCACCAGACTTGTAGGATATGGAAGATGGGGACAAGGAAATGGAGTTAGAGGAACAAGACCTAGCCGGGGTGGATCTGGACTACCTTGAGCACGCCTATCGGCATCAAAAACTTTATACCATACCCAGGGATCAACTGAGGAAGGTGCACAAAGTATTTCTCAACTCCTCCGCAGGGTCTTCATCCTGTGCTAGCAAAGCCCTAGGAATCTAGGGAAGTCAGTCAAAAAACCCAAATAAAGCTCAGAAAGACGAAAATAAAAGAGGAAGGAAGTCCACAAACAAGCTCATACAAGAAATAGGAAACTTCATGGTGTTGTAGGAAAATCTCCCTCCGGACAGGTAGATCACCTCTAAGGCTTGACCTTAACCCTAGACAAAAAAATGCTTAACGTGGACATTGACTTCCTTTCAAATCTATCTAAACTAACACATGAGAAGGAAGGATAACATAAGTACCTCTTAAATGACGTTTGTCCCTGCACACTCCGAGTCGCGCTCCAATCCTCTGCTCCTCGCTGAGTTCTGCAGACAAACAAGATACGACCACTTCCTACTCTGTTGATATTAGCTTGAAAATAGATCTATCAATTAATGATAATTTCATGTAACATCAGGCACAAACTAGAAAGAAACAGGCCAAGTGTGTCATATTAATGAGAATAACGACAACAGTGCTTACAATCGTAGATGCGAATGCGACAGCTTCGTCAAGTCCTCTTCGTCTTAACCCTTGCTCAAAAGATCCACAACCTGGTTGATAGCAGCTTCACTGATCACTTCTCCTTTGGCTGACTGTGTGTTTCCTCTGAGATCATAGGTTTCATATGTTCAATTCTTCCCCCAAATCAGCTCCAGCACCACTTATGAGATCATAAGTTTGGTGTGATTCTCATTTTGCAGTCCTCTTTCACCATTAGGAAGCTTGCTTATATAGCCTTGGAGAGGCTCAACAATCTTGAGATATCCTTGGGGAAGGTGAGGATTTTCCTCCTTCAATTGAGGATATGCCCTAGGATCATGGCTGGACTAGGGATTCGAGCTCAACTTCTTTCTAAGAATCAAAAGATGCTTCCCCCATTCATCTCAATAGCTTAACAACCGCTAAGGCTTGACCTTAACCCTAGATAGAAAAATGCTTAACGTGGACACTGACTTCCTTTCAAATCTATCTAAACTAACACATGAGAAGGAAGGATAACAAAAGTACCTCTTAAATGACGTTTGTCCCTGCACGCTCTGAGTCGCGCTCCAATCCTCTGCTCCTCGCTGAGTTCTGCAGACAAACAAGATACGACCACTTCCTACTCTATTAATATTAGCTTGAAAATAGATATATCAATTAATGATAATTTCATGTAACATCAGGCACAAACTAGAAAGAAACATGCCAAGCGTGTCATATTAATGAGAATAACGACAGCAGTGCTTACAATCGTAGATGCGAATGCGACATCTTCGTCAAGTCCTCTTTGTCTTAACCCTTGCTCGAAATATCCACAACCTGGTTGATAGCAGCTTCACTGATCACTTCTCCTTTGGCTGACTATGTGTTTCCTCTGAGATCATAGGTTTCATATGTTCAATTCTTCCCCCAAATCAGCTCTAGCACCACTTATGAGATCATAAGTTTGGTGTGATTCTCATTTTGCAGTCCTCTTTCACCATTAGGAAGCTTTCTTATTTAGCCTTGGAGTGGCTCAACAATCTTGAGATATCCTTGGGGAAGGTGAGGATTTTCCTCCTTCAGTTGAGGATCTGCCCTAGGATCATGGCTGGACTAGGGATTCGAGCTCAACTTCTTTCCAAGAATAAAAAGATGCTTCCCCCATTCATCTCAACAGCTTAACAACCGCCCAGAATAGGTAGCGCTCCCTCAAAAGGGCCATCAGAGCGTTGTAGCGCTCCCTGAAAAGGTTAAGGGAAGCGTCAGCGCTCCAAAATCTATAGCGCTCCCTCAAAAGGGCCAGGGGAGCGTTATAACGCTCCCTGACAGTGTAAGGGGGAGCGTCGGCACTCCGAGATAGTGTAAGGGGGAGCTCTCCTCTCCAAAAACTCAGTTTTTGAGGTGCTTTAAGATGGAAAAAGGTTTGCAAGCCTGCTGACTCATTTCTCCTCTTCCAAATCAAATGTTTGAGGTGTTTCAAGTGTCTTTCTCATGTCGTTATAGGCATGACATAGGCATCATGGCAGTATGTTTCCCTGACACATGTGACACTTGTGATCAACATGCGACACTTGCGACCTTGTGAGCAAAATGTGACACTTGCGACCTTTGTAATGACGACACTTGCGACACTATCAAAGTGAGTAATTTTGATGTGTAACAGATTTCCCCCCAAAGTATGAAGTTAGAAGATGTGAACCCATGACTGAAATACTTTGTAGACGTTCAAGCAAGGGTATAGACTTGGAGAACTTGACAGAAGTTGTACACAAACATCCAACAAATATCATGACATATTTCAAAACCCAAGGCAGGCATACCTATGCTTGGGTGATCAAGGCTTGCAAGATATGGCCGCCATAAAATACACTGCGGATCCATAATTGTATTGATGAAAAAGGTACAGCCACCGAAGATACACTGTGGATCTATACTCTAATGACATGAACCGATTGTAGCCACGAAGAATACACAATGGATCTACGAGATGACAATACATAGCCACGACCAATACAGAGTGGATCTATGTGACAGTATATGTGTCATTTGTCCAAGAGAAACTCCTTCACGGCCTGGGCAAAGTATATATCAAAGTGATCACTCAACCCAGGGTCTTCTTACCGATCCTAATGTGGTACGACTCCAACCATGTGAATAGATGTTCTAATGTCAAACATGGAAGAAACCACTTGATTACCGGTCAATGATGTAAACCGTTAACAAGTACGAGGGAGATCACCATTAATGTCAATGATTCCCAAGGTACCCTAGTACATTCCATCGAATGTGAATAGATGAGCTGAAGTCGAACACCCGTGGAATGATTCGATCAGAGGTCAATGATGTAAACCTACTGTCAAATGTGAGGAGGCCTGCCATTGAGGCATGCAGGTCCCAAAGTACTAAGTGGTTTCTAAGTCTGATTCCCGGATAATGTGTTGAATTCGACAGGAATAGACTTGTCGAGGGAGGGCCTTTATGTATCCCCCCATCAACGACGCGAAACAGACATGGAGATGTAATTGGCAGATCAAATGGACATGGACTGACACAAGTTTTGAGGCAAGATATTTGGGATGGATGACCCTCGAGGCGGATAATTCCCTTGAACACTAGGGTACAACAACAGAACATGACGTGGACCGATACTATGCAATGGATACTGTGACTTGCGTCGGGTGACCCAAAGGAGTGAAAGGAACTCAAAATATCGGCTCAGTGCAGAGGTTCAGCGGATTATGATGTTTGCAAAGTGACAAAGTGTCGTGTTCAAGGGAGACTCTAAGAAGTGCTAGGTAATGTTCTCAAGAGACTGCTTGGCTTGCTTCTTCAATTTTTTCCCCCATCCAGATAGACGAGTACCTCTTTTTGATTTAATGAGCTTGAGGAGGATAACACATGCTCTATATAACTCACCTTCGGTAAGTTCCTCTTCCTTTGTTTAACGAACCGGAAGAAGTAAGGGTTCGTTCCCATATGGGTCTGTCGATGTGTGTTTTAACGAGTCCAAAGACAGAAAACTCGAAGGTTTTTCAGGATTATAGAGTTTGGAAAAACACTTAAAAGAGAACTCTCTCAGTTCCTTTTTCGTACAGTAGTCCAGCGAGACCAAAAAAGGGTTAAACTATTGCTCGTAAGACGCCCTTTCTGACCTTTTAACGAGTGTGAAAGGAAGCAAGGTCACTCGACAATATTTTCATATTTATAGAGTCTGAAAAGGGTTTAAAGTAGACTCCAGGGGGGTTCCTTTTTCGTATGTTCGTATCCATACGGGTCCGAAAAAGAGATAAAAGTTTACCCGGTTGCATTCTCATGTATTTACGAGCACGAGAAAGAACAAAGACTAAGATCGGTACTCTGACCCCAGCTTGAAAGCTGGTGGCTTGACTCCAGAATGATCATCAAAGGTTGGAGACATGCCCCCCAAGCTTCAATTCATTCACCAATTTCTGTGCTAGATGGAGAAAAATGATACAGGTGGATGAAATGAAGGTTCAAAAATGAGACCTAACGAAAGAATCGACTCGACATCTACGAGATCTAGCGAAAGACTCAACTTGAAGGGAGAGTTTATTGTTTCATTTTTTAATGAGCTTGACACAGGAAGAGAACTATGCTCAGGGTTCCAGGTTCGATCCCCAGATTGTTGTTTCATTTTTTAACGAGCTTTCTACAGAGAGGAAAACTATGCTCAGGACCTCTGTTTCATTTTTTAACGAGCTTGCCACAGAGAAGAG
>ML819792.1:28697-40931 GCA_009831015.1 Picea engelmannii | reverse complement strand
TTGACACAGGAAGAGAACTATGCTCAGGGTTCCAGGTTCGATCCCCAGATTGTTGTTTCATTTTTTAACGAGCTTTCTACAGAGAGGAAAACTATGCTCAGGACCTCTGTTTCATTTTTTAACGAGCTTGCCACAGAGAAGAGAAACTATGCTCGTGACCTCTGTTTCATTTTTTAACAAGCTTGCCACAGAGAAGAGAAACTATGCTTGTGGTTGCTTCTTGATCATGGCTTCCAAGAGGATAACGCTCTGAAAGGATACCATGTCAAGGGACAAAACTCGGTCATGGCTTCTAAGAGATCTTCGTCGGATGGAAGATGATTACTTTGGAAGGAACACATGTCGATGGTTGTGATAGGGGTAAGGAGATCAAGCTCCAATAACCCTAATGAAGAGATCACCATGTCAACTACCGGATCCAAATCGTCGGAAGTTGAGGTCATGGGAGACAACACCACATAATTGACATGCTGCGGGGGTGATATTGTCTGCATATAAGAACCACTTAGGGAGGTAACCCAGTCAGGTCCGATGCATGAAAGTTGATCAACAGTCACAATTCTTCCATTGTGGATACAAGAGCTTTCATAGCATAGACATAATCCCGCCCAAGGAGTAAAGCGAAATCCAAGGGGTCTCGGACTACCATGACATCGATAAAGACAGTTTTCCCTCCCAAAGTTATAGGAAAACTGAGGAAGGATCCCTAAAGGTTGACTAGTTCTTCTGTTAAAAGCTAACATATTCTGTGTAACCGGTGCAAGCTGCGGACAACCCAAAGCGTACCAAGCAACAGAAGACAAAATACTAACGAACGCACCTTCATCTATCAGTGTTTGAGGAACGTCCCGACCACGAACCTGTACTGTAATATGGAAAGGAACGTGAGAGGGAAGACGAGGTCCAATTAGCACACCCCAATCAAAAAGGATGGCCTCATTATTTGGAGGGGGTTCCTCAAAAGAAGGAGGAATGCCCCCCGGCACAGTAGAGTCTGTATTAACGAGAAAAACATGGGTAGTATCGGGTTTACTCTCTAGAAGGAGGGTAGTATCGACCGATTATTGGATCGGATCGACCGGTGGACTTGGATAGACCACTTGGGCACTCTTCATAGGAAGAGTGGGATTGACCGAGGAGGGGAATGGATCAGTCACTTTGACATTCCTCAATGGAGGAATGGGATCGACCGATGGAGAAACTGGATCGACCACTTTGGCACTCTTCAAAGGAAGAGTGGGATTGACCAAGGAGTGGACTGGATCAGTCACTTTAACATTCCTCAATGGAGGAATGGGATCGACCGATGGCGAAACTGGATCGACCACTTGAGTTTCATTCTCCAAGGGAAGAGTGGGGTCGACGGGTGGAGACGGATCGACCGCTTTGGTGTCACTCTCTAACGGGAGAGTGGGATCGACTGAGGATGAAAACAGATCAACCACTTTGGTGTCACTCTTTTGATGAAGAGTGGGGCTGATCGATGACGGAACTGGATCAGCTACTTGGGTTCGTGGTTCAATCGAGGAGGAAACTAGATTGACCACCTGATCAACCGGATTGACCGAGGATGGAACCGGATTGACCAGTCCATCAACCAATGATGGGTCAGAGGAAAGCTTATGATAACCTTTTGGAAGTTGAAGTTTTTCCAAAAGAGGAGAAGCCTCATCCATGCGAGGACAAAGGTGAGAGTAATTATTACCTTTACATAACATGCAAGGGAACTTGACAGTTTGCTTCTTCTTACTAACCTGAACATCACTAGTTGACGGGGTATCATCGACATGATTGATAGAGGCCGATGACATGGAGGACCACATTTCTAAGACCTGGGTAAGCCCGGGGCAATCCCTCAGAAAGTGATCACCCTTACAAAGGCTGCAAGGGAATTTGGGTTTTGGATTCTTCTTTTCAATCTTGTTGAGCTCATCAACACTCCCAGTACTATTAACAATAACTGGTTTCTTAGAGCCAACATCTGATGTTGTTGGGGCCTTGGTCCTTTTTGGGCTCTTCTTCTTGTTCTCTTTTCATTTCTTCTTCTTCTGATCAACCTGGCTACTTGCTTTAGAGCTTTCACTAGGCGAAGAAGGAGAAATGGAAGGATACTTTATGGGAAAAGAAGGCAAAAAGTCGACATGAGGTTGATGTGTGGGTGGTGTATTGACATCCAAAGTATTAGGTGCAACTGAAACATTGGGAGGATTCGGGATCAACGGAGCGGGGAACAACCAAATTGGTAATCCAATGGTGAGTCCTGGAAGACTCAGTGTGGCAACATATGGAGGACCAAAGTTTCCAAATGAAGGAAAGGTATAAGGTTCCCCAGAAGAAGGGGTTCCTCCATTGGTACTCCCACGATTCGATGCCATTAACACTAACTCGACCTAAGGTCCACTAAGTAAAAGAAACATCATATGATAATAGAATCTAAGAATCACAACCAAGCAAACAGGACCTTCTTTTGATGACCGTACAAGTTGGTGATGAAATCCAACATCGCGTGATCAAGTCCAGAAGGGGTAGGGATAGGGTGGAACAGTTACAATGGCGACTTGCTTAACGGACTTACGCCTTGGTGCAAGCTTCCACGCAGTAATTGTGGATTTACCCTCCAAGGAGCCCGAGTGAGTTTGACCAATGTCTGCTCCATGTACAATGAGACTTCCCGTCACCGTCACCTTGTGTAAGACCCTAAAGATTATGGCCACTAAGGTTACCAATTCGTAGTCATCCCCTGGTCGGGAACAGTCAACAGTCCGATCCGAACGTATGGGCAGGGTATCAAGCCCGAAATCAACTAAAAGGATTCCACGCAGTAATTTTGTATTTACCTCAAATTGATCCCCATAATACGATCTGACCACCACAATCAGTTAAACCACGGAGGGTTAGTCCCCGTACCTTACCCGACTGCAACCTCGTGCGTAACCCCTATGTGAGAGGGGGATCCCAGGCAGACTTATACGATAACTGGATTTGGCTCTCCCTAACTCAAGATGCTACTGTTTGTTTTAGAAACTTTGGAGAGTTATGCTCACAGCCTAATCCAAAGCACTACACCTATTCTGCTGTTGGTGGAGGATCCTAGCAAAGAAAAAATTCTAGATAGTTTTTAATTAGTGTTGATTTTTATGGTTGTTCTTTACGCAAAAGGGGTGTGTGGAAGTGAAACAAATGGGATTATGACTCAGACCCAAAGAATGCATCGAACATGATAAGCAGTCATTTTCTTTCGATGAACGTCTATCTAAGGGAGAGAGAGAGTTCTTTTCACTAACAAGCACAACTACGGAGTGTCCTCAAACGATTCTCTTTCTCAATCAAATCCTAATGTAATGCAAAAACTTTTAAAATTCCTTCTAATATGCACAATCAATCATGGAGATGTTTTTTCATTATTCGTATATGAGTTAAAGATCAATTCAACACAATGCTTGTCTTTCTAATTGTCTTTGTATGAATGAAAATCAAACTAGCACAAGCGAAAGTCATACAAACAATGCACCCTCTCGTTGCAATCCAAACGAAAAAGCGAAAGAAAAGAAACAATCGAAGAGAAAAACAAACTTCACACCCAAAAGAAAAAGTTGAAGAACAATGACCTTGACTGAAATCAAGACAAAGAGGTATGTAGGCCTTTGATGACCTTCACCAGGGTTTTTACTCAGCTGATGAGAAGAGAAAAACAATGCATGGGTTTTGAATTTCACTCAACAGGGGAAAACTCAATGAAATTGGTGAAGAAGGCTACAAGATCTAACTAATGAGATGTTTCTTCTTCAAAAATACCGATGTCAAGGCTGAAAGGGAAGAAAAATTGACTCACTAGGCCACTCAGCAGAGGAGACACAGAGCCAAAACCTTAACAGGGCAATTCTGGAAGGTTTTCTGAGCCAAAGAGGGTTGGCGCTCTGTTGCCAAGGGCAAGGAGCGTTATAGCGCTCTGTGCTAAGGTATTAGGAGCGCTGGTGCTCTGTCAACACTAGGTCAGGGGCACCAGGGTCTGAAAGCTCCAAAAATGTCAAAAAATTCCAAAACTTGGGATTCAAACTTGACAAGTATGCTGAGTGTGACAAGGTAAGGAGCCAATCAGCTCATGAAACCAATCAGAAGAGGAGTGAACCAGGTCTGAAACAATCAAGGGGTAGAACTAGGTCAATGAGGAGGAATCGAAACAAGAGGTTTCGATTCGAGGCTATCTCCTCAACGGAGTCGACAGTTTCTGTTGTAGGAAAATCTCCCTGCGGACAGGTAGATCACCTCTAAGGCTTGACCTTAACCCTAGATAGAAAAATGTTTAACGTGGACACTGACTTCCTTTCAAATCTATCTAAACTAACACATGAGAAGGAAGGATAACAGAAGTACCTCTTAAACGACGTTTGTCCCTGCACACTTCGAGTCGCGCTCCAATCCTCTGCTCCTCGCTAAGTTCTGCAGACAAACAAGATACGACCACTTCCTACTCTATTGATATTATCTTGAAAATAGATCTATCAATTAATGATAAGTTCATGTAACATCAAGCACAAACTAGAAAGAAATAGGCCAAGCGTGTCATATTAATGAGAATAACGAAAGCAGTGCTTACAATCGTAGATGCGAATGCGACAGCTTCGTCAAGTCCTCTTCGTCTTAACCCTTGCTCGAAAGATCCACAACCTGGTTGATAGCAGCTTCATTGATCACTTCTCCTTTGGCTGACTGTGTGTTTCCTCTGAGATCATAGGTTTCATATGTTCAATTCTTCCCCCAAATCATCTCCAGCACCACTTATGAGATCATAAGTTTGGTGTAATTCTCATTTTGCAGTCCTCTTTCACCATTAGGAAGCTTGCTTATATAGCCTTGGAGAGGCTCAACAATCTTGAGATATCCTTGGGGAAGGTGAGGATTTTCCTCCTTCAATTGAGGATCTGCCCTAGGATCATGGCTGGACTAGGGATTCGAGCTCAACTGCTTTCCAAGAATGAAAAGATGCTTCCCCCATTCATCTCAACAGCTTAACAACCACCCAGAATAGGTAGCGCTCCCTCAAAAGGGCCATCAGAGCGTTGTAACGCTCCCTGAAAAGGTTAAGGGAAGCGCCAACGCTCCAAAATCTATAGTGCTCCCTCAAAAGGGCCAGGGGAGCGTTATAACGCTCCCTGACGGTGTAAGGGGGAGTGTCGACGCTTCGAGATAGTTTAAGGGGGAGCGCTCCTCTCCAAAAACTCAGTTTTTGAGGTGCTTTCAGATGGAAAAAGGTTTGCAAGCCTGCTGACTCATTTCTCCTCTTCCAAATCAAATGTTTGAGGTGTTTCAAGTGTCTTTCTCATGTCGTTATAGGCATGACATAGGCATCATGGCAGTATGCTTCCCTGACACATGTGACACTTGCGACCTTGTGAGCAAAATGCGACACTTGCGACCTTTGTAATGATGACACTTGTGACACTATCAAAGTGAGTAATTTTGATGCGTAACACATGGTAAAATTAGGGAATATCCACCTGATCTCGAACAGATTCCCCCCTCTCCCCACCCCCCCATCATTATGAAGATCATATCTTGGAATATTAGAGGCCTCAACGGACGTAGCAAGCAAAAAATGCTACGAGAACTGATCTTAGTGGAAACACCAGACGTTGTATTGTTACAGGAAACAAAATGTACCTCAGAAGAAATGGATAGGCTACTTCCCTACTGCTGGAGGCAGGGGGGAGTGGCCTCACTCGACACTACAGGAACGGTCGGAGGACTGGCTATCCTCTGGAACACCAAGGCTATGCTGATGGAAAACTTCTACACAACCAAATGGTCCATCACAGTAGACTATAGGCTCATCAGCTCAAACAAGCCCGGACATCTGACCAGTGTCTATGGCCTGGCCAATCCAAGAGATAAGCAGGATTTCCTCAGGAGCCTGAGTTACATATCAAGCCTTACATAGTATAATAGATGGATTGTTGGCGGGGATTTTAACATCATCCGCAACCTGAAGGAAAAAAAAGGAGGATCAAGACGACTGGATCGAGACTCCTGTGAATTCAATAGCCTAATAGATGATCTTCATCTCATCGATCTGGAGACCAGCAACGACATTCACACCTGGAAAAACAGAAGAACAGGAACACATCAAATCGCCTACAAACTCAATCGTTTCCTCATTTCGGAATCACTCATGCTGGACGGCGTGGCAATGGAATCCACGATCCTGAACCTCTTTGGTTCAGATCATTGGCCCATTCAACTATGGGTGGATGTCCCAGCCACCCATGGAAAGAAACCTTTTTGGTTTGAACAGTTCTGGCTAGACCACCCTGATTTCCGAACAAATATTCAAGATTGGTGGACGCAGGCAGAGGTCCCTCACAGATCCAAAATGTATAGATTCCAACAAAAGCTAAAGAATCTGAAGCAAACACTTAAACTCTGGAATAAGCATACCTTCGACAACATCTTCGACTCCCAAAAATAGTTGTCAGAGAAAATGGATGAGATTCAGCATCAAATCATAGAGAAAGGGATAACAGATGAGCTAAAAGCCCAGGAGATAAGAGTGAATCAATAGATGGAAGACAGGAAGAGACAGGAAGAGATCTTGTGGAAACAGAAGTCGCGTGTTCTATGGATCAAGGTGGGGGAACGCAACACCAAATTCTTTCACTGAACTGCTATCCAGAGAAGGCACTCCAATAAGATCACGCATCTCATCCCGGATGAAGGGGAAACCATTCACTCCCATGCTGACATGGAAAAAACCTTAATCGAGTACTTTCAAGACCTCCTTACAGAGCCCATCCAGGATAGACATGAGGCAATCAATAAGATCACGAGGCATGTGCCCTCCCTCGTAACCTAGGAGAAAAACGCAACCCTTCTCCAACCCTTCACAATCGAGGAAGTAGATCAGGCGCTTCAGGACACCTCTAAATGCAAGGCTCCGGGCCCGGACAGCTTCACCAACGAATTTTTTCACTATTGTTGGCCGATGATCAGGACAGAGGTTTGGGAAATTTTGGAAGACTCTAGAGCCACTGGAAAGGTCCTCCAAGCTCTCAATGCCACGTTTCTCACCTTAATCCCCAAAGAGGGGTAGGCACATCGGCCCAATCAATATAGTCCTATAGCTCTCTGTAATGTCATATATAAACTCCTCACAAAGGTAATAGCCCGGAGACTCAAGCCGATATTACCAACAATCATTTCCCCAGAGTAATATGGCTATGTATAGGGCATACAAATCCTGGATAGCGTCATCTTAGCTCATGAAGTAATTCACTCCTTGCAGAGGACCAAAACCCCAAGTATGCTTCTCAAATTAGATCTCTCTAAATCTTTTGATAAGATAAGCTGGGAGTACATGCGAGCCATGCTTCTAGCGTTTGGATTTGATCAAAATTGGGTAACTTGGATTTTAAATTTAACCTCTTCGGCTTTCTTTTCTCTTCTCATTAATGGGGTCCCCTCGCGACCCTTCTCCCCCTCAAGAGGGATCAGATAGGGTGACCCCCTATCCCCTTTCCTCTTCATAATCATGGCTGAAGGACTTAGTCGCTCCATTCATGCAGCTCTGGAAAACAATCTTCTGACGGGTTTACCCCTGCATGGCATCTCACCCCCCATTTCGCATAGCCAATTTGTGGATGACACTCTCTTAATGGGCAGCCCTACTGTCCGAGAAGCCAACTCTCTCCAGGCGATTCTCCAAACCTTCTCGAAGGCCTCAGGACTGGACTGCAACAAGGATAAATCCCCAAAAAAAAAATTCAATACACCCCCTCAAGTCCAGCGCCACATCTCGGATATCCTTGGTTTCAACAGAATCTCCCTTCCGTCCAAATACCTTGGCATTCCCTTGATCGACAATGCTCTTCGGAATTCCTCCTGGGAACACCTTTTGTCTTCCTTCTCCAAAAGGCTCTCCTCCTGGACCTTTAGAGCCTTAAATATCCCCAGTCATCTCATTCTGCTCAAAGTTGTTCTTCAAGCCCTCTCGATCTATACTTTTTCCGCGTTGGCGGCCCCAAAGTTCATCCTCACAACCATCAAAAGCCTACAGAGGAACTTCATTTGGCAAGGCCTTAACAAAGAGAAGAAGATAGCACTAGTTATCTAGGACAAACTCTGTCGGCCCAAAGAACAAGGAGGACTGGGATTAAGAGACCCCTTTATAATGAACAAGGTTCTTAGTGCCAAAATTTGGTGGCGCTGGTTGAAAAATCCCAAATATCTTTGGGCTAGACTATGGAGGAAGAAATATGCTCCAAATTTGGCAGAGAAGAACCTAATCCGATGGGATGGGGATAACCCGAGCTCCTTGATTTGGACAGCGGAAAAGCAGAATAGACAGATGGTCACTCAGCATGCCTTCTGGGAAATAGGTAATGGGGAAACAACTCTATTCTGGCAGGATTCCTGGAAAAAATGGACAAATCTATGCACTGAGGACTGGGCACGTGACATCTGAACCCAAGCTACATGGGTAGGCCTGACAAAGGTAGCAGACTACTAGAAAAAAAATTCCACGAAGGACACCTGGCGTTGTTGGCATTTGGAGAGGGAACGCATGGATTTGGAGCTGCATGTCAATCTGGCACCTTTGCAAGACGAGATGGCTAAACGGAAAATTCCCATCACTGAAGGAGAAGATATTCTTTGATGGGGATACAGAACACAGGGCTCCTTCAGCACGCAAGAATCCTATCAAATTAAAACTCAATCAGACCCCCTCCCAGCTTCGAAAGTTTGGCAAAAAATTTGGAATCTTAAGCATTGGCCGAAAATCACTCTATTCCTATGGCTGGTCTCTCATTCAAGCATTCTAACCTGGGACAATCTCTTGAAAAGAGGTTTCGTAGGACCCTACTTATGTATACTTTGCGGAGAGGCAAAAGAAACTATGAACCATCTCCTCAACACTTTCCCTTACACAGCTCAAATCTGGGATCAAGCAGCGCTCATCATGCGCACCTCGGACCGCCTCAGAGATAGCGTCCTCGAAACCATTACGAACTGGAGGGATCTGGCTTTCCACTCTCCCCTCCTTAATCGTATCTGGAAACTTCTACCAGGATTTATCCTTTGGCAAACTTGGAAAGAAAGGAACATAAGACTATTCAGAAACATCTCTCTCCCATGGAAACAATGCTGGCGTCAGTGCCAACACAACATATTGGAAACTCTCCACCTACAGAAATGGTCCAACATAGATTTAACTTGCCCCCCCTTTGAGCTCCACATCCTCCATCACTGGACACCTCTCCCCTCTCTTCAGTCTCTCCCCTCCCCCTCTCCCACCATCCCTCCGAGCAGCCCCTCCCTTTGGTCTCCTCCCCCAGAGGATTTCGTCAAGCTCAACTTTGACAGAGCCTCTAATCCCGGAGCTGCAGGCTATGGAGTGGTCTTCCGTAACCATCTTGGGCACATCCTAGTCATAGGAGCAGACCCCCTTGGGCATTCTATGAACAATGCAACAGAACTCTGGGGTCTTATAAAAGGAATGCAATTGGCCATCAAAAATAATTTCAACAAGATACTCGTCGAGGGGGACTCTCAAGTCATCATCAACTTGTTGGGTAGAATCTTAAACAGGGCAAATTCGGACAGCATATCGTCCAGCTGGAGACTATCACATGGCCTACAGATCGTCGCAGGATTAATGCATCCAAATCAGGTTATCATTCCCGCACACATCAGGAGGAAGGCGAATCAGGTTGCGGACGAATTGGCCAATCTGGGTACCAAGTGGAGAGGACCAGAACTCCAGTGTAATTCAACACGGGATCAGGATCACCCTATCCTCCAGCAGTGTATTCGCAAAGCCGGAATGGTGGATGTTCCCCCTGATGGGGTGTTAGCGCGATAAACGTGGCAGATGACGGGAGCAGGTAGCAGCCACCGAGGCACGAAGCCACGTGATGGGCTCATGCCACATCCTGCCACCCTCCTCGGCGATTAAATGCTCATTACTGTGATGCAAAGGGGCATTTATGAAGCCCTCTCTCCTTTCTGGTGCTTTTGTATGGTTTAGTTCACAATGCTGGTCATTTTCCTCCACTCGCTCCCCGCAGGGCTCGTTCAGTCGCTGCAATGGATTGACCCTACTCGAATTCTCTGGTTTGATGTCGTCCCTGCTCACCCCCTGGCCACACACCTTCATCGGGTGCACTTGACCTCCTCAGCCAGTCGCACTGGGCACCTTATGACACGTCCAAGGGGAAGAATGAGGAGGGGCTCTCCTTGGAAGCCTCGTCGACCCTGATTCTCCCCTCCCACCTCACCCTCCATTTTCTCCTCCCCTTGCCTTCAATCTGCGCTCTCGGCTTCCTCTCACGTCCCCCTAAACTCGCAGGTCAATTGTATGGCAATGGTCTCCAGGTCGCCAAGCTCGCTCTTGCAGCACCTTCTCAACCCTCTGGTGAATCCCACTGACCCCACACCAGTCCTTGACCCTCTAGGAAATCTAGGCTGCGAACCTTCCCCTCACCATGAGCCTAGGGAGGCTGGAAAAAAATTCACTGAGTCTTTCAATACTATGCAGTTCAGAGACAGCTTGGCTATCCTTCACGATCTAGTCTTTGGAATCTGCCAGGGGGTGGAGGATCTCCACTACCGCCTACAAGATACAAACGCCAAGGTGGAGCTCTTTCTTTAGACTCTCTCCTCCATGCATAAATCTTTTTCCTCGGGGCCGGCTGAAACTACTCCAGTGGACGAGCCTGGTGCAGCTACAGGTGAAGCTCCGGATCAGGCACAACGCTCAGCCGAAAGGGAATGGGAGAAGGTTGAGAAAAAGGGAAATGATGATGAAGCGGAGGGCGACAAGAATGATGGAAGGCTTTGGGCAAACCAGACGACGTATGTTTAGGAGGAGCCATGGACAGGAGACCTCCATGCCACGTGGCCAGACTATCCACCAGGTGTCTAGTTCTATAGTGTTTTCAAGTCTTGTCAGTCCCAAGGTCTCAGATGTTAAACAGTTTTTCTATCACCTTTTTCTTAGACTATTATACTACTTGTAGTCACTCATAGGCTAGTTCGACTGGTTTCCCCTCTGTTGGGGCAGTCTAGCAACCTCAGCCTGCTTATCTTTGTATTTTGCTACTTAGCTCCAGTTCTGGAAGGCTCTTAATATATATACTTCTTATTTACAACAAAAAAAAAAAAAACTATGGGTGTTAAAAGTATATTTTATGGTGCTAGTTCTAGTTCACACACTTCTTAATCAAAGGCTAATGTAATCCCTCATGGAAGGAAAAGAAAAGAATTGTTTCATATACAAGTTATCTCATAGCACAATAAGATTGATACACTTGTTGATAGTGGATCACAAGTAAATCTTATTTCAAAGAAAGTTGTTAAGAATTTGGGATTGGAAACTAGGCCCTGTCAAGGACCATATCCTTTGGGTTGGAATTGTGATAATGTTGATTTACAGGTAACTAAGCAATGCAAGTTGCAGTTTGAGATCACATCCAGTTTCATTGATGAGGTAGAGTTAGACGTGGTTCCACTTGACATTTGCGGGATGGTTTTGGGAATTCCATACTTGTATGACACGAAATCCATTTTCTACAGGGAAAAGAACAAGTATCATATTTTCAAGGATGGGATTGATTTCATTGTGAGAACTCATCAGATGAAGACTAATTTGACTATTGCCACTACAGGGCATGTGAAAATGCTAGTTAATGCGAGTGTCCAAGATCTAGATTTACAACATACAGTTGAAAGTAAAACAGGTCCTTTGGTTGATGGTGTTCCTATTAATAAGGGAAAATATGTTGACGGTTCATTCTCTTTCACATCTGTATATTCAGTTTTGTTGTTCAATTTATTACTAATCAGTGGAGTATGTTTAGTAGCTGCAACAATGATGGTGGAGTTTGTGAATTTAAGGGAATAGTTAACTTGGTCAAGAATGTTGTTTCAATCTTCATTATTGTTGTGATGAGTCAAATGCTCATTATTCAAGCAGGATGGATGGATGATATTGGACAAGTGAGGCGACAATATCCTCACTTCATTACTAGATGAACCAGACTTTTGGAGATTATATAGCTTGCTTGAACGACCTATAATTGGATCCAGTGATTTCTTGGATTCAAAGTCAGTGTCAGCATATGAGGCCGACAACTGAGAGACTTCTTCCAATATTTTCATAAGGAGACCCTAATCCATTATGGGGAAGCAACATGTAGTGGAACATTTATGGTTATCATTTTGGGAAAGTAGCCTAAAATG
>ML819792.1:5891-20357 GCA_009831015.1 Picea engelmannii | reverse complement strand
TCCACCTTCCCCTATACTAATCCAGATTTTTATGCTAATCTCCTGTCTGACCTAAAGAGCTTACTCTGTCACACAGACATGCAACCCATTCATAGATGCTGTCTACCTTTAATGATAATTAAAAACATGACACGTCACTCATCGGATCTGCCTTCAGACTTGAAACTTTGAGCAGAATCAATCACAAAACGATACTTGACATCTGACTTCACCAATCTTTCCATTGCTGTGTTTACATAGTCCATTGAAATCTTCTCTATCATGCAAGAGATGTTATGCTCTCCACAAATGTCCATCAGTGTCCAAGGCCTAGATGGGATGGTTGGTAGGGTTGGCTTCATCACTGATTATGTAGGCCAGTTGGGCTTCCCTGTACAGTCTTCTATACTCCCCTCCAAACACTGGGATGGTAGCATACGTGAGGTCCATCTGCAATGTTCCCCCAGTCTTTTTATCCAAGATATTAACAACAACATACCGAACTTGGGAGGAACATCAGCCACTACAATATCCATGACCAGGCTTTTCATGGGCAGTTGAAACAAGGTCACGACCAAGTCTTTAATAACTCTGAGGCACTGAACTCTCCTGGAGTGAAAAGAATAGGGGTCATGATAGGCTTGGGTGACTTCTAGTCCTAACTCTTCCATGACAGTTTTGGGCATGAGGTTATGAGAATCCCCTGAATCCATCAAGCAGTTGTGCAACACTTTATCATGTATGTTCAGGGATGTGTAAAAGGGAGGGGATGAATCATCTCTATCTTCTACCATGGGACCTAGGACAACTGTTGGATTTTCATCTTGGATATTTATGGAGTCTGTGGGAAGGAATGAGGCTTCAGACTGTAAAAGCTCAGAGAAACGTTTTTTAAATTCTTCATGTTTAATTAGCTCGGTGACGGGCACAGGGATTCTGATCTTTTGAATCTCATGCTCGAAATTAAAAGAAGATGTAGGCTTTGGAATTTCTCTTATTTCAGGAACATGATTGTGGACAGTGGGAGAGAGGGGTTGAACCTTCTTACCTCTGTGACTGTCAACTACTGCGTTAGCAGGATTTTCTATTCTAGTGGACTGCTCAGGAATATCAAGTGTTGATGTCTTTTTGTCGGACCTCAGGTTATACCTGCCTCAACCGCCGCTAACCTTGTCTCCCTTGCTCAATTCATTTAGTTGACTATCCATGAGAGACTCCTCGTAAGTTGTTTGAGTGAGATGAGGAAAAGGAGGAGTGCCCTCTAAGCAGTGGATTTCAAGGTCAAGCTCATCTATTTCTCTTTCTTCCTCATCGGCCACCAAGTTGTTCTGAAAAGGGGCCTGAATTCTCTGGTCTTCTCTGTCTTTGTCTCTTTGTTCCCTTGGGAAGGCCCGTGGCCCATGGTTATCAGATCTCCTGAAACCTCTACCATCGGCATTCTGGGGATTTATGTACATGGGTTTCCCTTCTAACTCCCACCTTTCCATCCTAGCAGAAAGTGACTTGAGTACCCTAACTGTCTCATCTACCTAAAGGGAAAGGGGAGAGGAACTGGATGAGGCAGCTTCAGGCCTCTGCCTGGATATGTTCCTACTAGCAGCATGCATGAGTCGATCAACAACCAATATATTAGACTCTACTTCCACGGTTGCATCTTGCATCTGAGCCACAGTAGTGGCTCTTCTTTCCCTCAACAAGAGGCATAAATCGGGATCAAAGGCGCTAGCATAAGTAATCTTTGCGGAGGCTTAAGAGGGTTTTATCTCAGCAGGGATTTTGTTGTACATTTTATTAAATCTCTTGGAGAAATCAGAGACGAACTCTCCTTCCTTTCTCTTCAAAGACCCAAACTCTGTCATGTAATACATGAATTCTTTCTTATCTCCCCATTGTCTTAAAAAGGCATTATCTAAAGCTTCAATCCCATCAATAGATCCAGGAGGCAGGGCCTTAAACAATTTTCTAGCCTCTCCTTGGAGACTATGGACAAAAATCCTCATCCATACGTCTGCGTGCATGATGTTATTATCATCTGTGAAACTGTAAAAGGCTTCTAGGTGCTCTTCTACAGTTATGTCCCCCTCACCTGTAAACCTGGGCAACTGTTTGAGGTAACCATCTGCTGGGAGGGCGTTGAGAGGCTGCAGTAGCACAAGGGGAGCATACCTAGCGGCTATAATGGCCTCCATTCGGGTTAGAGGGAGATTAGCACTAGCCATAGGAATATTAGGTGGAGGAGATCTTGGAGGAGAAGGAGTTCGCGAAGGGACTGTTGAGAATGAGCCTCTAATTGGAGTGGGGAACAAGAGGGGATTTAAAGAGAAGGCTATCGAGCTCAAGTCAGTGGGTGCTCCTCATTGTACAGGAGTGGTTAAGCTAGGCGTAGGGAAATATTCTGCGGTCCTGGGTCTACGCCAGGGTATAGCTTCAGGGGAGAGGGGAGTGACAAGGTCTTGACCCTCCGGTCCCAGACCAGGAGAGGAAAACTCGACAGGAACACTCCCAAAATTTAGGAAACGAGAAACTACAAAAACAGGCCTGTCGGGAAACTGAGGAGGAGAAAAAGGAGCTCCCATAGAAGGATGTGGTGGATTACCTGGTTCAGTGTTGGACGCTTCTTCTTCAGAGGCCTTTCCCCTTCCGAGCACCGCCTCTAGATCTGTTTCGGGCATAGCTAGAAGCAGTTGTGGATGAGACCGCGTATGCCTACCCCTAAAAGCCACAATTGACAAGGCAGGTCCGCCACAGTGGAGTCGTCAAAATGGAGTCGCCAGGTGCATGTTAGAAATCTTGAAAGGCTCTGATAATCCGATGCACCTTCAGATTCAGAGGCTCAATGTCGTTCTACCCAGGGAAAATATTCAATTTCATCCCCGACAACGGCGCCAGAAATGTTAGCGCTGGAAGTCGCTCCTGGATTGCTTGCAGAAGCAGAGCCCAACGCCCATCAGTTTTTATGTCACGGTTTGATAAATGGGCGATCAAATGGGTAGAGACTTGAGGAGATATCACTCTAACTCGGGGACTAGATCTGGTACATAAAGAACAAGGAGGTATGGAATCCTAACTTCAGCCAGTGGGTTGATTAAAAGATGAGCAGGTTGAAGAATTAGTAAGAAAGGTGAACAAACAGCTCTGGGCCACAGGCTTACAGCGGTTTGTAGGGGAAAAACTCTGAACGCAGGATCCTCCTGGTTCAGGGCTTCAAGAAACTGAATAGAAGACTTGACTGGATCCTCCAATTCCAAGTCATTCAACGTTAAGGAAATCACAGGAACCGATTAGAGACTCTGTAACTATTACAGTGATCCATTACAAAATCATCCTATAACAGCTACAACTCAACTGGATCCTCTAATTCCGAGCTGCTCTAACACAGTATAACAAAGATGTAAAGAAACTGGCATTCATAAGGCAAGAAGTCTCAGAAGTCTATACATAACCAGAGCATCAATGCTTCATTAAATCTTTACAACCGGGAGCTCTGCTCAACCATCGATCCCTTACAAAATACAAAGACCGAGTCTATATACTCAGAGAAAAATGCCTAACAGAGGCGTGCCCAGTCGCCCAAGGCTTGGTGTCCCTTCATTCAAACTCATACTGATATTCTTTGTCGGACACCACCTTAACTGCGCATGGCTCCCACAGGGGGAGTAGTTGAATTAGTAAATGCCAAGTTAGCGTGCGCAGACCTCCTCTGGCTAGTCGAGGATTCAGCACGGATTTTCTGAAAGACTGGGTACACAGGACCCTCTCAAGCAGACCGCTTACTAGACCCTCCATACCTTTCAATTAATGATTGAGGCGAGGCCTCAACCACCCTCTCGTTTCTTCATTCATTCCTGGCAGGTATCGGGATCCAGACCACGTCGAACTGGAGTCTGAAGACAAAAGTGCCCCCCTTCGGAGATTTATCTCAACGCTTCGGGGCTCGAGTAGCTGAATGACAAATATAAGCGCCCCTTCCCCAGGCCTCCTCCTTGATGACCAGGCGCCAAAACCATGGGCCCGGGTCTGGGCGCTATCGGGAATTTGGGGTTCGGGGTTTCGCGGTTCCTGCTGTCGTGAACTCCTCGCCTCTCCAATCCCCGATTTGCGATGCGCCCTTTTCTCCACGTGATGGCCCTCATGGCTAGGCTATTTGGTCCATACGACCATCCCTCATACGACCGCATCCCTATACCTCCGTCGGGATTTCGACACTTGTGATGTCGAAATGCGCATGTATCCAAGACTCGCGATTCCCCGAATCGCGACATGCCTTTGATCACGCTAGCCCTCCTGGATTAGCCCTGGCCGACGTGACCGTCACTCTGTGACCACTTACCTTAACCCGTCGGGGCTACGGGGTTTGTGATGCCTCAATGCATACACCCGCGGGATTCCCGATCGTCAAAATCCCGACGCTCCGCTACGCTGACAGCTGGCCTCCACTGATCGGGGTTTTCAATACCACGATGCGCCTGTCCACGGGACTCGCGATCCTCTAGATCCCGACACGCCCCTTCCTTCTCATCTCTATCCTTTCCCGACTATACCATGGTCTATGTGACCACTTACCATATGATCACAACCATCTAGTTGTCCATCGGGGTTTCGGGTTTCACGACGTCAATGTGCACACACCGTTTTGACTCGCGATTCTTCGATTCCCGATTCTTCGATGGGTCCCGGTCATTGACCTATCAACAGTCCTTTCGCCTATCACTAAAATCTGCCACCTGTCCTCCTGACAGTCGGTGTGGCCCCATGCTCCTAGACCTTATCGGGAAATCGTGTATCGCGATTTTCCAATGCACGAAACCTTTTCTCTCGGGATCTCCGATATCCCGATTCTCGACTCTTCCCAGGCGTCTGACACCTGTCCTCCACGCTGACTCCCATCGCGGATTTTCCCCGGTGCGTTGATGGTTGCCACGCGTCCTTGAAATCAGACGGTCCCAAATTCACCTGACGCTACTGTGGGTCTGGGCCCCAGTTTCGATGCTTTGGCGCTGTCGGGGTTCGGGGTTTCACAATTTTCAAAGACGTAAAACCTTCACTTCATGAACTCCCGAATGTCGAAACTCCGACGCGGCCAGACGTTGTGCCACGTGTCCTTTGGGATGAACGACTGTCATCCATTCTTGAACATGCTATGGGTGTTATCTAATGTGTTAGCCTTGGCGCAGCTTTGCTTATCGCGATTTCCTGCTCACCGCTGATTTGATTCTTTGGATACATCCCGGACGTTGAAATCGGGGCGCTCGCTCGCTTGACCTGGGCCCGAAATGGATCTCTTTATGTGCTACGCTTGGGCACTTATCGCAATCCCGCAGACTTGTGTACCTTTGTGCCCCGATACCACAATTGTTACTAACATTAGGCTCCATGGGGGATAGAGTCGTCCCTGTGATGCTCTAAGGACTCATTTTGCAGTTCCAGTGCCTCGCTGTTGGGCTATAGAGTCATTATTAGGTCGCAAAAATAAAAACGAAAATGAACTAGGAAACAAAAAGGACAATATTTACAAACAAAGGAGCCATCTGAGACTCAAACAAAACATTTCTTCAGGAAATGCCCATTCACTGGGCTGCTGAAAACTTCTTCACCTTCCAAATCTCGCAACCTGTATGTGTTATTTTAGATAGTCTCGGAGATTCTGAAAGGCCCAATCCATAGGGCTTCAAATTTGTTGTGTTTTCCCTTATCTTGCTTAGGAGCATCCCATTTCATCACCAGGTCTCCTATCTGGAACCGCTCCTTCTTGGCCTTCCTATCGAAGACTTGCTTGATCTTTTGCTGATGGTCCTGAATTATGTCCATTGTCTGCTCCCTAGCCTATTGGACCTCTACTAGCTGATGAATCCTTTTGATCATGTGATTGGGCTCTTATTGATAATCCTGGAAGAATTTCGCTACGGGAATGGCCAGCTGAGAAGGGAAGATGGCTTCAGCTCCGTAGACTAAATGGAAAGGGGAGAGACCTATAGATCTCTTTGTAGTCACCCGATCAGCCCATAGGGCGAATTTCAACTTTGAATTCCAAGCCCTTTTGTTGTCTTCCAACAACCTTTTGATGATCCTTATCAGGCTTTTGTTGGAGGATTCCGCTAGACTGTTTCTCTATGGATAATATGGGGTGGAGTGAATCAATTTGATCCCGAACTGTTCACAGAACTTGGCTAGTGGTTCAGACCCGAAAGCGGTTGCATTATTAGTGACAATCTTATTTGGGCAGCCGAGCCTTGTGATGAGGTCCTCCAAGAATCCAATGATTACCTTGTGGGAAGCACTCCTGGTGGGGATAGCTTCAATCCACTCGGTAAAGAAATCTGTAGCAGTCAGGATCCACTTGTGCTGCCCACTGGAGGCAGGGTGAATTTCTCCAATGAAATCTAGTCCCCCCTGCTGGAAAGGCCCTGAAACCACCATCGGATTTAACGGCAGAGACCTGAGCTGTTTCTTTCCTGCAAATTTTTGACATTTGATGCAGGCTCTGACCCTTTTGCAGACATCAGTGAACACGGTAGGCCAGTAGTACCCAGCCCTAAGGATTTTGTGGGCTGTGGCTTTCCAGAAATGGTGCCCTCCACACAGGCCGCTGTGAAAGTCAACCACGACCATCTCGACCTCTGGTGGACTCATGCATTTTAAAAGAACCCCCAGGGGGTCTTTCCAATATAACACTTGATCGATTAGGAAATATCTGACTGCTTTGAGCTTGAGAGCTCTTGCTTTGCTTCTTTGCAGACCATCTGGAGGTCGCAGCTCCTACAGAAAGTATATTACATCCTTATACCAAGAACATCGAGCCAATGGGGGATCCCTTTGATGGTCTACGTAAGGCAGTCGATCCTGCTGAATACCTGAGCATTCGTTGATGAAAATTATCCCCAAAGCTTGGCAGTTTGCTTCAGCCAACAACTTGGCTAAACCTTGACCTTTGATCAATTTGGTGGGTCTTATTTCCAGGTCGAATTCCAGAATTTTGGCTATCCATTTACTCCTTCTCTCGTCTATGTCAGGCCGAATAAGAATGTCTTTAACAGCAGCCGAGGGGACATAGGCGATGATTTTTTACTGCAGGACATAGGTTCTAAAAGCTTTCAGATCTTTTACCAGAGCATAGGCATGCTTCTCCATAGCGTCATACCTGACTTCGGCGCCCCTCAATGCTCAGCTAAAATAAGCAATAGGCTTCTCTAGCCCAATGTTGTTTGTCTGTAATAGAACAGCAGCCACTGTTCCAGGTGAGGCAAAGGAGAAGATAAAGAAATCCTTTGAGTAGTCAGGACTGATAAGCACAGGAGCTTCAGTCAGGGCCTTCTTGATTTGTTCAAAGGAATGTCCTGATTGAAGGGTCCACCTTACTTCATTATGTTTCTTCAACATGGTTGTTATAAGCTTTACCTCCTCAGCAAAGTTAGGCACAAACCTCCTCAAAAAATTAATTTTACCGAGGAAAGATTGGACCTCCTTCTTAGACCTCGGGATTTATAAGGCTTGTATCGCCTCAACTCTCCTGGGGTCAATTCTAACTCCTTCTGTCGATACTATGTGGCCTATTAACTTTCCTTCCTGCATGGCGAACTGAGATTTCTTGGGGTTTAATGAAATGCCAAACTTTCTGCATTTTAGGAAAACTTTCCTGAGATGACAACAGTGCTCTTTATCAGATTTTGAAAACACTGTGATGTCATCCAGATAAATGACCACGAATTTATCCTTTTCCCCGATGAAAGCTATATCCATGGCGCGTTGGAATGTCGCCCCTGCATTCATTAATCCAAACGGCATCTTGGCATACATGAATGTGCCCCATGGAGTGGTGAACGTTGTCTTTTCCCTGTCCTCAGGCAGAACAGAGACTTGATTGTATCCAGAGAATCCATCAATCATGGACATCCTGGAAGCTCCTGTCACCCTCTGCAATATATGTTCCATCATCGACAAGGGGTAGTTATCCTTCCGTGAGCTCCTGTTCAGGTTTCTAAAGTCTACACAGAGTCAGATCTTTCCATTCTTTTTCCTTACTGGCACCAAGTTGGCACCCCACTCTGAATATGTCAGTGGTACAATGATCTGAGCTTGAAGCAACTTCTTCACTTCCCTCTCCATGATAGGCAGCAGCATAGGATTGATCTATCTCAGCTTCTACCTAAACGGCTTTGCATCTTCTTTTAATGGGATTTTATGCTCGATGACAGAAATGTCATATGTTTTGAGGTTTTCATACGTCCAGGCGAAAACATCCGCAAATTCCCTCAAAAGTCCAATGTATTCAGACCTCTGCTCCTTTGTCAGACTTCTTGACAATTTGACATACTTGGGCTCACCCTCAGTCCCAATGTTTCACTGAATAGTACCAGCGTCCTCCTCTGAGACTTCTCCTTTTAAGGATACATCATTTTCATCAAAAAGTCTTTCCAAAGGAACCAGTCCTCTGGGAATATGGTTGCTGGGCAGTTGTACAATTCTCACGCTCTGCAATTTTATTCAGAAAATTACCCCCATCGAGCTCTTCCTCTGAGACGACGTCTTGGTCAATGTGCATTTCTGAAAATTCTTTGACAGTCTCGAAGAACCTCTTGACCTCGAGATCATCCTCAAATACCTTCCAATGTTTGACATTGTCAGGTATGGATTTCTTGTATTTTACCTGTACATCATATCTGAATTTGGGCGGCAAGGGTACTTTGAAATTGCTAGACGATGTAGCCAAGGAATCTGCCAAGGTGTTCTCCTCTCTTGGGATGAATGAAATGTTAAATCCTGAGAAGAAACTGTCAACTAGGTCCCACATCTCATTTTTGTAGCTTATGAGTCGAGGATGCTTAGCCTGATAAGCGTTTCTGATCTGTTGGACCACCAACTCTGCATCACCGAACACTGCTACTTCCTGAATTCCCATTTCCCTCACAGCTCTTAATCCTAGAACAAGAGCCTCATACTCTGTCACATTGTTGGTATCTTCAAATTCTAATTTGTATGACAGAGATATGGTTTCCTGAGCAGGTGACACAAAAACCACCCCAGCTCCAACGCCTTTCCTGGAAGAGGCTCCATCAAAGAACAGTTTCCAGATGGGGGTGATGGAGGGAGGAAGTTTAGGGGAAATGGTGGGCTTCTTTCTGAGTTTGAGAGGAGGCTCGGGGGCATGGGTGAGTTGTAGTAAACTGGAGCCTAAATCAATGTCCAAGGAAAAGATGGGATGGTTGGTAGGGTTGGCTTCATCACTGATTATGTAGGCCAGTTGGGCTTCCCTGTACAATCTTCTATGCTCCCCTCCGAACACTGGGATGGTAGCATACGTGAGGTCCATCTGCAAGGTTCCCCCTAGTCTTTTTATCCAAGATCTTGACAACAACATACCGAACTTGGGAGGAACATCAGCCACTACAATATCCATGAACAGGCTTTTCATGGGCAGTTGAAAGAAGGTCACGACCAGGTCTTTAATAACTCCGAGGCACTGAACTCTCCTTGAATCAAAAGAATAGAGGTCATGATAGGCTCGGGTGACTTCTAGTCCTAACTCTTCCATGACAGTTTTGGGCATGAGGTTATGAGAAGCCCCTGAATCCATCAAGCAGTTGTGCAACACTTTATCATGTATGTTCAGGGATGTGTAAAAGGGAGGGGATGAATCATCTCTATCTTCTACCATGGAACCTAGGACAACTGTTGGCTTTTCATCTTGGAGATTTATGGAGTCTGTGGGAAGGCATGAGGCTTCAGACTGTAAAATCTCAGAGAAGCATTTTTTAAATTCTTCATGTTTAATTAACTCGGTGAGGGGCACAGGGATTCTGATCTTTTGAATCTCATGCTCGAAATTAAAAGAAGATGTAGGCTTTGGAATTTCTCTTATTTCAGGAACATGATTGTGGACAGTGGGAGAGAGGGGTTGAGCCTCTATGACTTTCGACTACTGCGTTAACAGGATTTTCTATTCTAGTGGACTGCTCAGGAATATCAGGTGCTGATGTCTTTTTGTCGGACCTCGGGTTATACCTACCTCGACCGTCGCTAACCTTGTCTCCCTTGCTCAATTCATTTAGCTGACTATCCATGAGAGACTCCTCATAAGATGTTTGAGTGAGATGAGGAAAAGGAGGAGTGTCCTCTAAGCAGTGGATTTCAGGGTCAAGCTCATTTGTTTCTCTTTCTTCCTCATCGGCCACCAAGTTTTTCTGAAAAGGGGCCTGAATTCTCTGGTCTTCTCTGTCTTTGTCTCTTTGTTCCCTTGGGAATGCCCGTGGCCCATGGTTATCAGATCTCCTGAAACCTCTACCATCGGCATTCTGGGGATTTTTGTACATGGGTTTCCCTTCTAACTCCCACCTTTCCATCCTAGCAGAAAGTGACTTGAGTACCCTAGCTGTCTCACCTGCCTGAAGGGGCAAGGGAGAGGAACTGGATGAGGCAGCTTCAGGCCTCTGCCTGGATATGTTCCTACCAGCAGCATGCCTGAGTCGGTCAACAACCAATATATTAGACTATACTTCCACGGCTGCATCTTGCATCTGAGCCACAGTAGTGGCTCTTCTTTCCCTCAACAAGAGGCAGAAATCGGGATCAAAGGCGCTAGCATAAGTAATCTTTGCAGAGGCTTCAAAGGGTTTTATCTCAGCAGGGATTTTGTTGTACATTTTATTAAATCTCTTGGAGAAATCAGAGACGGACTCTCCTTCCTTTCTCTTCAAAGACCCAAACTTTGTCATGTAATACATGAAGTCTTTCTTATCTCCCCACTGTCTTAAAAAGGCATTATCTAAAGCTTCAATCCCATCAATAGATCCAGGAGGCGGGGCCTTAAACAATTTTCTAGCCTCTCCTTGGAGACTATGGACAAAAATCCTCATCCATACGTCTGCGTGCATGATGTTATTATCATCTGTGAAAATGTATAAGGCTTCTAGGTTCTCTTCTACAGTTATGTCCCCCTCACCTGTAAACCCGGGCAGCTGTTTGAGGTAACCATCTGCTGGGAGGGCATTGAGAGGCTGCGGTAGCACAAGGGGAGCATACCTAGCGACTATAATGGCCTCCATTCTGGTCAGAGGGAGATTAGCACCAGCCATAGAAATATTAGGTGGAGGAGATCTTGGAGGAGAAGGAGTTCGCGAATGGACTGCTGAGAATGAGCCTCTAATTGGAGTGGGGAACAAGAGGGGATTTAACGAGAAGGCTATCGAGCTCAAGTCAGCGGGTGCTCCTCTTTGTACATGAGTGGTTAAGTTAGGCGTAGGGAAATATTCTGCAGTCCTGGGTCTACGCCAGGGTATAGCTTCAGGGGAGAGGGGAGTGACAAGGTCTTGACCCTCCGGTCCCAGACCAGGAGAGGAAAACTCCATAGGAACACTCCCAAAATTTAGGAAACGAGAAACTGCAGAAACAGGCCTATCGGGAAACTGAGGAGAAAAAAGAGCTCCCACAGAAGGATGTGGTGGATTACCTGGTTCAGTGATGGATGCTTCTTCTTCAGAGGCCTTTCCCCTTCTGAGCACCGCCTCTGGATCTGTTTCGGGCGTAGCTAGAGGCAACTGTGGATGAGACCGCGTATGCCTACCCCTGAAAGCCACAATTGACAGGGCAGGTCCGCCACAGTGGAGTCGTCACAATGGAGTCGCCCGGAGCATGTTAACAATCTTGAAAGGCTCTGATAATCCGATGCACCTTCGGATTCAGAGGCTCAATGTCGTTCTACCCAAGGAAAATATTCAATTTCGTCCCCAGCAACGGTGCCAAAAATGTTAGCGCTGGAAGTCGCTCTTGGATTGCTTGCAGAAGAAGAGCCCAATGCCCATCAGTTTTTATGTCACGGTTTGATAAATGGGCGATCAAATGGGTAGAGACTCGAGGAGATATCACTCTAACTCGGGGACTGGATCTGGTACGTAAAGAACAAAGGAGGTCTGGAATCCTAACTTCAGCCAGTGGGTTGATTAAAAGATGAGCAGGTTAAAGACTTAGTAAGAAAGGTGAAAAAACAGCTCTGGGCCACAGGCTTACAGTGGTTTGTAGGGGAAAAACTCTGACGCAGGATCCTCCTGGTTCAGGGCTTCAAGAAACTGAATAGAAGACTTGACTGGATCCTCCAATTCCAAGTCATTCAGCGTTAAGGAAATCACAGGAACCGATTAGAGACTCCGTAACTATTACAGTGATCCATTACAACATCATCCTATAACAGCTACAACTCGACTGGATCCTCTAATTCCGAGCTGCTCTAACACGGTATAACAAAGATGTAAAGAAACTGGCATTCATAAGGCAAGAAGTCTCAGAAGTCTATACATAACCAGAGCATCAGTGCTTCATTAAATCTTTACAACCGGGAGCTCTGCTCAACCATCGATCCCTTACAAAATACAAAGACTGAGTCTATATACTCAGAGAAAAACGCCTAACAGAGGCGTGCCCAGTCGCCAAAGGCTTGGTGTCCCTTCATTCAAACTCATACTGATATTCTTTGTCGAACACCACCTTAACTGCGCATGGCTCCCGCAGGGGGAGTAGATGAACCAGTAAATGCCGAGTTAGCGTGCGCAGACCTCCTCTGGCTAGTCGAGGATTCGGCACGGCTTTTCTGAAAGACTGGTTACACAGGACCCTCTCAAGCGGACCGCTTACCATAACCTCCATACCTTGCAATTAATGATTGAGGCGAGGCCTCAACCACCCTCTCGTTTCTTCATTCATTCCTGGCAGGTATCGGGATCCAGACCACATCGAACTGGAGTCTGAAGAGCAAAGTGCCCCCCTTCGGAGATTTAGCTCAACGCTTCGAGGCCCGAGTAGTTGAATGACAAATATAAGCGCCCCTTCCCCAGGCCTCCTTCTTGATGACCAGGTGCCAAAACCATGGTCCCGGCTCTGGGCGCTATCGGGAATTCGGGGTTCGGGGTTTCGCGGTTCTCGCTGTCGTGAACTCCTCGCCTCTCCAATCCCCGATTTGTGATGCGCCCTTTTCTCCACGCGCTGGCCCTCCTGGCTAGGGTATTTGTTCCATACGACCATCCCTCATACGACCGCAACCATATACCTCCGTCGGGGTTTTGACACTTGTGACGTAGAAATGCGCATGTATCCAAAACTCGTGATTCCCCGAATCGCGACGCGCCTTTGATCACGCTAGCCCTCCTGGATTATCCCTGGCCGACGTGACCGTCACTCCGTGACCACTTACCTTAACCCGTCAGGGCTACGAGGTTTGTGATGCCTCAATGCATACACTCGCGGGATTCCCTATCGTCCAAATCCCGACGCTCTGCTACCCTGACAGCTGGCCTCCACTGATCGGGGTTGTCAATACCACGATGCGCTTGTCCACGGGACTCGCGATCCTCCGGATCCCGACGCGCCCCTTCCTTCTCAGCTCTAGCCTTTCCCAGCTATACCATGGTCTATGTGACCACTTACCATATGACCACAGCCATCTAGTTTTCCATCGGGGTTTCGGGTTTCACGACGTCAATGTGCACACACCCTTTTGACTCGCGATTCTCCGATTCTCGATTCTCCGATGGGTCCCGGTCGTTGACCTATCAATGGTCCTTTCGCTTGTCGCTAAAATCTGCCACCTGTCCTCCTGACAGTCGGTGTGGCCCCACGCTCCTAGGCCTTATCGGGAAATCGCGTATCGTGATTTTCCAATGCACGAAACCTTTGCTCCCGGGATCTCCGATATCCCGATTCCTGACTCTTCCCAGGCGTCTGACACCTATCCTCCACGCTGACTCCCGTCGCGATTTTTCCCCGGTGCACTGATGGTTGCCACGCGTCCTTCAAAACAGACGGTACCAAATTCACCCGACGTTGTTGTGGGTCCGGGCCCCAGTTTCGGTGCTTTGGCGTTGTCAGGGTTCGGGGTTTCGCGATTTTCAAAGACGTAAAACCTTCACTTCATGAACTCCCGAATGTCGAAACTCCGACGCGGCCAGACCTTGCGCCACGCATCCTTCGGGATGAACGAATATCATCCATTCTTGAACATGCTATGGGCGCTATCTAATGTGTTAGCCTTGGCGCAGCTTTGCTGATCGCGATTTCCCGCTCACCGCTGATTTGATTCTTTGGATACATCCCGGACGTTGAAATCGGGGCGCTCGCTCGCTTGACCTGGGCCCGAAATGGATCTCTTTATGTGCTACGCTTGGGCACTTATCGCAATCCCACAGACCTGTGTACCTTTGTGCCCCGATACCACAATTGTTACTAACAAATCATATAATTTTATTATTGATTGTAATAATGATCATTATTTATTAATATGACTAATTTTGATAAACTACAACAAAATTTATAATTTTGGTTTATTGGATTTTAAGATGATTTTATTTAACATTTTATTATTAATCGACCATTTTGTAGTGGCTCAAAATAACGAAGGGAAGTTGATATTTTTTGCCTAAAATTCGGAAAGAATCATTTTGAGTGAGAGTGTTACAAATATCAAATGTTAACATTGCACAATCCTATTACAATGCAAATATTTAA
>ML819791.1:49677-65363 GCA_009831015.1 Picea engelmannii | reverse complement strand
ATATATATATATATATATATAGGATCCTGCGGCATCCAAAACCCGAAAAACAATAATTGGAGGTGCTTCCCCCACCCCCTTGCAACCCCTCAGATAGGGGGGCTCCACCCCCTGTGACCCCCAAAGAAAGGGGTATACTCATTCCATGCAATCCTCATATGACCCCCTCATGCGCCTGACACAACGTGAACACTAGGTTTGGTCGTGAAAATAATATAACACATACCCAACACTACCAAGCACAGATCCAAGCCTCACATCTAATAAGAATGTTCCTTATTGCATATGACGAATCATGAGAAAAACTTCCCCAATCACAACCAAGTTGTGGATATTGAGAAATTAAGCAATCTTCAACCCTTGCAGATGACCATAAGTCAAGAGTCTTTAGATGTCTATTTAGACAATTCAATTTTTTCTTTTTAAAAATGTGTTTGACAAGTTGAAAGTCTTTACATGTCTATTTAGATAATTCAATTTTTTCTTTTTAAAAATGTGTTTGACAAATTGAATTCAATTTTTTTATTTTTAAAAATGTGTTTTACAAGTTGAAAGTATTTACATGTCTATTTAGATAATTCAATTTTTGCTTTTTAAAAATGTGTTAGACAAATTGAAATGTAGAAAAGAGACAAATTTAATTAATATGTACAAAGTGACAAGTTTCATTGTGTTAGTGGTCTCTCCTTTCTGCGGTGTGTTTTTTTACTGTTTTACTTGGTATATCCTTCCTTTTAGCACTACATTGCTTCCTTGATTCCCAGTCACTACTCTGTAGTTTTTCACCTTGAGCTCTGTAGTATACTTCGCATTTGTCGCCTTGTGCTTTGTAGTTTACTTCCTTTCCCGGTTCCCGAGCTACCAAGACCCTTCTTGTCATTTACTAGTGCTGGAGTTGAGGGGAGACAGGGATTACTTGTGATCATAACCGGTTTTTATTTCTACTGGTCACTGCTCTGTAGTTTTTTTCCTTGAGCTCTATAGTCTACTTAGTTTTTGTCACCTTGTGCTCTGTAGTTGGCTTCCTTTCCCTATTCCTGAGCTACAAAGACATTTCTTGTCATTTATTGGTGCTGAAGTGGAAGGGAGATAGAGATTACTTGTGATAAGAACCAGTTTATTATTTCTACTCGGAGAGAGTGCTTGTCAACTACTAGTGTGTCAGATTGACGGGAAGCAGGTGGGCCATCATGAACGATCTCACCAACAAAACACTGGAAGGAAAGGTCACTTCACTGATGAATCTGGAAGATGAGGAAACTTGGAAACAAGTGGGCCTCTTTGACAAGGTGGATAGGTTGAAAAAGACTCATGGGAGCACTACATCTTCTATTAACTGGTCTTTCCCCTTAGCTAGTTCCTTGGTTTTCCCTCCTCATTCCTCTTTACTCAGTCCTCCATCACTTGAACCTGTTAACGTGCCCTAAGGAGATCCTTGCACTGACAATCTCTCGACCTTGATTAACAAAGGTCAGTTTGATCCTTCTTCCACTCGGAGGGGACACAGGGAACCCGGTGTACAAGTGAAATTCGACCCTTGCTCTAGAAAGACTTGGAAACAAAATAGGAAGGCAAAATGTTTGGTGATAGGTAGCGATGTGGGTTTAGAACATACCTGCAGGATGGCACTTTGTGGCCTTGTTGGTCGGATCTCTTACAAGTCACTAAGTAAAATTTCTTTGGAAGACTGGATTAAAGCCCAGTGGTTACCCCTCCTAGGATACCTTCTTGATATTATCTATTTTACAAAAGGTTGGATTGGTTTTATTTGTTCATCTCCTGAGGATGCAACTCTCCTTTTGAGCTCTCTATGGGTATTTGGGGGGAGCAGTCTGATGCTCAAATGCTGGATAATTTCTTTCAACCCGGATACTGACTACTTCCAGTTTAGGCACCTTTGGGTACTCTTACCAAGTCTCTCGTTGTATCTTTGGAATGAAGGACCCTTAAGGGATACTGGCAACTCTTTGGGGAAATTTATATCACTGGATTCAAAGTTCCATTCTGACCCTGGGAGGAAAATAGGAAAAGTACTTGTGGTGATGGACCTTTATAGTGGGCTGCCAGAAACCTTGGAGATAGAGTGGAGAGGCAGGAGGATAGCACAAAACATGGATTATCTCGGAGTGCCATTTCGCTGCAACAACTGTCACCAAACGAGTCACCTCCGAGGGGACTGTCCATGGTTTGTGATCGAAAAACTCTTCTGAAGAATCTAACCTATAGAGAAGCCCTCTAGATTATATAGATGATGATCCTTCATTGAGTTTTTTTCATGACACTACTAGTGAGGTAGCCTCTCCTACCTTTGAGCCGGGATCTAGTTTAACTGGTAAGATACAACTTCTATGCCCTTCCCTGTTTAAGTCCTTGTCTACTGAGGAGAAGGAGGCTCTGAATAAGTCAGATAGGTTTCTAGAACCTACTCTTTTAAACAGAACTACGTTATCAAGGTCACCTGACCCCTCACCTAACCCTACTCAAGTGGATTCTTTCCTTGCTTCCCCACCACTGTCCACTCTGTTAGTGATTATTTTTTTCATTAGGCGCAGAAGCACCCAGGCCTGTAGATTGCACACAAAATGCCCAAGCGCAGCATGGGAGAATCCCTGTTTTTCCAAGTAGCAGGTCAAGTGAGCGGGAAAAATGTCGTTGGCAGCATCCAGGATCTATTTGCAAAGCAGATCGACGGTCACCGGGTTTTCAGAGCTACTAAACTGCCCAAGGTTTAACGCAAAGGACAACTCTTGTATTTCGCAGCAGGTTTGGGTCGTCCGATCTAACTGGGACAGGTGGAAGCCTGTCGGCATATCGCGGACCGGGGTTTTGGGGAACAGGGAGCTCTCATCTCATTGCACTTGGAAGCACCGATCAACGAAACGCCGAAAGCGCCTTTGGCACCGAGCCCACGGTCTCAGCCCTGGGTCATATCAAGCGAGCTTGCAAGTGAAGGCGGCTCCCCTGTAAATATCGAATGCCCCCTCGTCCGTTCATCCTAAGGACGTGTGTCGCAAGATCTGGCCGCGTCAGCGTTTCGGCGGTCGGGAGTTCATGGGGTGAGAGTTTCATGTTGCTCAACATCGCGAAACCCCGAACCCTGATAGCGTCGAAAGCGTAAAAAGTGGGGCTTGCGGTATCACAGAGTGCTTTCATCCATCCATTTAGGGGGGGACACTTGGCAGCAAATAGAGCCATCTCGGTGCTTTTCCCATCGCGACTCCAAAACACAAAGAGCAGCTTCGTTATTTTCCTATGCGCGAGGTGCCGGGAGAATCCTGAACCTGGGCCCACGGTATCGCCAGGAGAGTTAAGAGTCGTCAGATCTAGAAGGACGTGCGGTGCCATATTAAGGCGTCTCGGCATATCGCTCATTGCGATTTCAACCAACAAAGATTAGCCCTTTCATAGTCATGAATGCCGAAAGCACATGGTCACAACCCATGGTCACTTGGGAAGAGGAAGGAGCTGCATAAAGAAGGCCAAAGGCGCCGAGTTTAGTTGCAGAGGGGATCATCGCGATCTCCAGGCACCATCGGACCCGATCTTAATACTGTTTCTAGTATTGAAGTGAATGAAAGCAAGAGCGAGTGGTTGAAACCTCCTTTTGTTCATTAAGTGAGGGGAATGGAGGGTCTGGCGAGCCGCCTGCTTGCAGAGGTCCTGTGTATCGATTTTCTCAATGAAGCCGTGTTGAAGTCCTTGAATCGACAGAGAAGTCTGTACATGCTAGCCGAGCATTTCATGGCTTAGCTACCCTCCTTACAGGAGCCATGCGTAGTTAAGGTGGCATTTAAAGAAAGATATCAGTACGAGTTTGACTGAAGGGACACCAAGCCTTGGGTGACTGGGCTCGCTTCTGTGAGGTGAATTTTCCTGAGTATATAAACTCAGTCTTTGTATTTTGTAAACATCGATGGTTGAGCAGGACTCCTAGTGGTAAAAACTTTAATGAAGAATTGTGTTTTGGTTATTTCTGGACACTTGAGACTTCTTGCCCGATGAATGTCGGTTTCTTTCATATCTTTGTGTATACTGTATTAGAGCAGCTCGGAATTGGAGGATCCAGTCAAGTTGTGACTGTTATAGGATGATGTATGTTGGATCACTGTAATAGTTGTGTTGTTCTAAACAGTCTCTTTGAACTTCTCAGCACTGAACGACTTGGAATTGGAGGATCCAGTCAAGTCTTCCTTTCAGTCTCTTAAAACCCTGAACCAAGCGGATCTTGTATTCAGAGTTTTTCCTCTACGAGCTACCGAGAGGCCTGTTTCCTGAGATAGTTTTTTCATCCTTCTCCCAAGTCTTCCGCCTACCCATCTTTAAATCAACTCCCTGACTGAAGTCAGGTCAAGACCTCCTTTGTTCCTTGTTATCAAATACAGTTCCTATTTTGAAGTGATACCTGTTTGAGTCTCTACCCATTCGATTGCCCATTTATCAAATTGTGACATTAAACTGATGGGTGTTGGGCTCTGCTTCTGCTGCAATCCAAGAGTGACTTCTGACGCTAACATTTCTGGCGCCGTTGCTGGGGACGAAATTGAATATTTTCCCCTGGATTGAACGACAATGATTAACTGATTCTGAAGGTGCATCAGATATCTGAATTATCAAGATTGCTGCTGTGCACTTGGCGAATCCATTGTGATGACTCCACTGGGGAGAACTTGCTCTATTAATTGCGGCTTTCAGAGGCAGACACACGTAGTCTCATCCATAGTTGCCCCTAGCTACACCTGAAACCGATCCAGAGGTGGTTCTCAGAAAAGGAAAGGCCCCTGAAGAAGAAGCTTCCACCGCCGAAACAGGTAATCCACCATCTCCTTCTGTAAGAACTCCATTTTCTCCTCCTCAGTTTCTTAATAGACCTCCTTCAGAAGTTTCCCGTTTCTTGAATTTTGGGAGTGTTCCTGCTGATTTTTCCCCTCCTGGTCTGGGATTGGAGGGACAAATCCTTGTCACTCCCCTCTCCTCTGAAGCTGTACCTTGGTGTAGACCCAAGACCACAAAATATTTCCCCACTCCTGCACAAGGAGGAGCACCTGCTAACTTAATCTTGTTAGTTTTCTCCTTAAATCCTCTCTTGTTTCCCACTCCACTTCAAGACTCATTCCCAGTAGCCCCTTCGTGAACTCCTTCTCCTCCAAGCTCTCCTCCACCTAATATTCCTATGGCTAGTGATAATCCCCCTCTGAATAGAATGGATGCCATAGTTGCTGCCAGATATGCTCCCTTAATCCTACCCCATCCTATGAATCCTTTCCCCGCTGGAGACTACTTGAAGTATATGCCCAAGTTCGTTGGGGAAGGAGACATAACTGCCAAAGAGCACTTGGTTGCTTTCTACAGTTATGCAAACAACCTCAAAATTGAAAATGAAGATGTCTGGATGAGAGTCTTTGTCCAGAGCCTGGATTGCGAGGTGGGGAAGTGGTTTAGAGGATTGGCTCCAGGATCTATTGCTGGGATTGAAGCTCTGGATAGTGCTTTCCTGAGGCAGTGGGGAGATAGGAAGGATTTCATGTATTACATGACAGAGTTCGGGTATTTGAAGAAGATGGATGGAGAGTCTATCTCTGACTTCTCCAAAAGATTCAATAAGATGTATAATAAAATCCCTGCCGAAATAAAGCCTTCAGAAGCTTCGGCCAAAATTTCTTATGCTAGTGCGTTTGGCCCTGATTTCTGCCTGTTACTGAGAGAAATAAGAGCCACCTCCTTGGATCAAATGCAAGATGCAGCCATAGAAGTGGAATCTAATTTATTAGCAGCTGACAAACTGAGAAACAAGGCCTATGCAGACAGGAGAAAGGGAACGTCGAAAGCCTCGACTTCTGACCCATCGGTGCCCCACCCTCAAGTGGATGAATTGACCAGGATGGTGAAGTCTCTGTCTGTAGAGATGGAGAGAATGAAAGTGGAAGGGAGGCAAGCATACAAAGGCCCCCCAAACGCCGAAAGGGGAGGAGGTTTCAGGAGGCCAAACAATATTAATTCCACGACTATGCAAAGGGAGAAGGGAAGAGACAGAGAAGACCAGAAGATTCAGGCCCCTTTCCAAAACAATTTTGTGGCTGAGGGGGAAGAAGGGGAAGCAGAGGAACAGGAGTCTAAAATCCATTTCTTCGGGGACACTCCTCCTTTCCTCATCTCACTCAATAAGCATATGAGGAATCTCTCATGGACAGCCAACTAAATGAGCTGAGCAAGGAAAACAAGACTAGTAGTTGCCAAGGCAGGTATGACCTGAGGTCCCAGAAGAAGGCAGTAACACCTGACGCCCCTGAGCAGCTCACTAGAACAGAGAATCCTGCTAATGAATCAGTAGACAATCGTAGAGGTAAGAAGACCCAACCCCTCTCTCCCATTATCTAGAGTCATGCTCCCGAAATAAGAGAAATTCTGAAGCTTGCATCCTCCTTTAATTTAGAGCATGAGATTCAAAAGATCAAGATCCCGGTGCCTCTAACTGAATTAATTAAACATGAAGGGTTCAATAAATTCTTCTCTGAACTTTTGCATCCCGAGACCCCATGCCTTCCCACAGACTTCATCAATTTACAAGATGAAAAGCCTGCAGTTATTTTAGGTCCTATGGTAGAAGACAGGAATGACTCATCCCCTCCTTTCTACACTTCCCTGAACATACATGACAAGGTACTGCACAATTGCTTGATGGATTCGGGGGATTCTCACAACCTTATGCCCAAAACTGTCATGGAAGAGTTAGGACTAGAAGTCACCCGAGCTTATCATGACCTCTATTCCTTTGACTCCAGAAAGGTTCAGTGTCTAGGATTTATCAAAGACCTGGTCATGACCTTGTTTCAGCTGCCCATGAAAAGTGTGGTCATGGATATTGTAGTGGCCGATGTCCCCCCCAAGTTTGGTATGTTGTTATCAATATCTTGGATAAAAAGACTGGGGGGAACCTTGCAAATGGATCTCACATATGCTACTATCCCAGTGTTTGGAGGAGAGCATTGAAGGCTATACAAAGAAGCCCAACTGGCCTATATAATCAGCGATGAGGCCAACCCTACCAATCATCCCATCTTTTCCTTGGACACTGATTTAGGATCCAGTGTGCTACAACTCAACAATGCTCCTGAGCCTCCTCTTAAACTCAGAAAGAAACCCACCATTTCTCCTGAATTTCCTTCCCCTATCACCCCTGTCTGGAAAATGTTCTTTGATGGAGCCTCTTCCAAGGAAGGCGCTGGAGCTGGGGTGGTTTTCGTGTCGCCTGCTCATGAAACCATATCTCTGTCATACAAATTATAATTTGAAGCTACCAAAAATGTGGCAGAGTATGAAGCGCTCGTCCTGGGATTAAGAGCCGCAAAGGAAATGGGAATTCAGGAAGTAACAGTTTTTGGAGATGCATAGTTGGTGGTTCAACATATCAGGAACGCTTATCAGGCTAAGCATCCTCGACTCAGGTTTACAGGAATGAGGTTTGGGACCTTATTGACAGTTTCTTCTCAGCATTTAATATTTCTTTCATCCCAAGAGAGGAGAACACCTTGGCAGATTTCTTGGCTACATTGGCTAGCAATTTCAAAGTACCCTTGCCACCCAAATTCAGATATGATGTAGAGGTAAAATACAGGCCCTCCATACCTGACAACGTCAAACATTGGAAGGTATTCGAGGATGATCTCGAGGTCAAGAGGTTCTTGGAGACTGTCGAGCAATTTCCATAAATTCACATCGACCAAGACGTTGCCTCAGAAGAAAAGCTTGGTGGGGGTAATTTTCTGAATAAGATTGCAAAATGTAACATTGTGCAGCTGCCCAGTAATCATATTCCAAGAGGACTGGTTCCTTTGGAAAGGATTTTTTATAGAAATGATGTGTCAAGAAAAGGAGAAACCTTAGAGGATGACACTGGTACTATTCAGTGCAACATTAGGACTGAGAGTGAGCCCAAGTTTGTCAAATTGTCAAGAAGACTGACAAAGGAGCAGAGGTCTAAATACATTGGACTTTTGAGGGAATTTGCCAATGTTTTCGCCTGGACCTATGAAGACCTCAAGACCTATGACACCTCTGTCATCAAGCATAAAATCCCATTAAAAGAGGAGGTAAATCCATTTAGGCAGAAGCTGAGATAGATCAATCCTATGATGTTGCCTATCATGGAGAGGGAAGTGAAGAAGTTGCTTCAAGCTCAGATCATTGTACCACTAAGATATTCAGAGTGGGTGTCCAACTTGGTGCCGGTAAGGAAAAATAATGGAGAGATCCGACTCTGTGTAGACTTCAGAAATATGAACAGGAGCTCACGAAAGGATAACTACCCCTTGCCAAAGATGGAGCATATACTGCAGAGCGTAATAGGAGCTTCCAGGATATCCATGATTGATGGTTTCTCTAGCTACAATCAAGTCTCTGTTCTGCTTAAGGACAGAGAAAAGACACCCTTCACCACTCCTTGGGGCACATTCATGTATGCCAAGATTCCATTTGGACTAATGAATGCAGGAGCAACATTTCAGCGAGCCATGGATATAGCCTTCATCGGGGAGAAGGACCAGTTCGTGGTGATCTATCTCGATGACATCACGGTCTTCTCCAACTCAGACAAGGAACACCGCCGCCACTTGAGGAAATTTTTCATGAAATGCCGTAGGTTCGGTCTATCCCTAAATCCCAAGAAATCTTTTTTCGCTATGCAGGAAGGGAAGTTGTTGGGCCATATAGTATCAGTAGAGGGAGTGAGAATTGATCCCAACAGGGTGGAGGCAATTCAAACCTTATCACTCCCCGGGTCTAAAAAAGAGGTTCAGGCCTTTTTGGGGAAAATTAATTTTCTAAGGAGGTTTGTCTCAAATTTTGTCGATCTAGTGAAACACATCACGACCATGCTCAGGAAGGGAAACGAGGTGAAATGGACCGCTGAGCCCAGGGCATCTTTCGACCAAATAAAAATGGCATTGACTGAGACACCTGTGTTGATCAGTCCTGACTATTCCAAAGAATTCCTAATTTTCTCCTTTGCTTCTTTTGATACGGTAGCAATGGTCTTGTTACAGAAAAACGAGAAGGGGCATGAGCAACCCATCACTTTCTTTAGCAAGACATTAAGAGATGCAGAGACCAGGTATGAGATCATGGAGAAGCAGGCCTATGCCTTAGTAAAATCCCTCAAAGATTTCAGGATCTACGTCTTGCATTCGAAGGTGACAGCATACGTTCCTTCAGCTTCCGTAAAGGACATTCTTGTACAACCAGACATAGATGGGAGAAGAGGCAAATGGATAGCAAAAATTTTGGAATTCGACTTGGAAATAAATCCCACCAAGTTGGTTAAGGGGAAAGGTCTAGCCAAGCTATTGGATGAATCCAATTGTGAAGCCTTGGGAGTTAGTTTCCTCAACACTCGCTCAGGAACTCAGTAAGCTGAGTTGCCCAGCCAATGCTCTCAAGATGGATTATCGCTGGCAAATTGTGCCTGGTATGTTTATCTCCTGACATGTGGGGTGTGTGTGTATAAAGAACCAATGTAGAGTCATCTTAACTTTGTATCTATCATGCATCGAGAGGGATCAAATCCCTAGAGATGCAAACATTTCTTAGACTGCAAACGCACCTCAAGTGATTTTATCCCTTTTTGTGCATGATAGACCCAAAGTTAAGATGGATGTAGGTTGGTTGTGCCCAGAGGCATTTTATACTACCTAGTATGAGGGAGATGTGCAATTCATTCCTAGCTCACCATGGATTTGACATGTGGTGTGTGTGTGTGTGTATTCCAAGGAAACCCTTGCAGAAAAACCTTCGAGTACTTTTCCATGATCCATGGATGATAAAGAGGGTAAATCATTGGCCCTAAAACTATTGGCCCTGATTATGGACATAACCCTAAGGGGATCAAGAGAGTTGAACCCATGACCTCCCCAACTTTGGGAGAGAGATGCAAGGTCTCAAATCTGGCTCATGACCACTTGAGCTAACATTGGGCTATTGTTACGAGGAAAATCACTCTATGGGATGGGGTAAACCACAATAGATGGAATGACTGCATAAATCAACTCTAACCCAAGTATGTTATATAAATGAAGATTCTAATAGGAAAAGATAAAGAACCTACCTCGTCCAGACATTCGATGAAGACCACCATTGAGCACGCAACTCAAAGTCTTATACCTACAACTTGTCCTCAACAACCAAGATACACAAGCATATGGTGATAATATATAAGGTTAGCATATCAAATGCATAATCCATTAACATACATGAAAAATATGCCCATGGAATAATAATTCAAATATTTGCAAGATATCAATTGGACGAGAAAATAGTATTTCTATTAAGATAATCAACAAAAGTATACAAGTGACAAACTTCTATGTCGACACGTTTCGGAACTGAGAAACTAAGTCCCTTCCAGCTGGCCCTCCACTACTTCAATCCTCCACCAATGACAAGATCATATAAGGGAGACAATGAGGTTCTCCATCAAAGAGAGAAGAGCTTTGGGGATGAACAACGTGTTCATACTTTTAAGGATAAAGGGATGCAAATTCAATGTGAAGTGAAATTTATCCAGAGTATATTTTCTCTCAAAGTTGAATTCTCTCTTGTTCCACCGCTTGGATATGACCCAATTTATAGCCTTCAAATGGAACTGAAGGGCCAAGTCAGAATGTTTCCAATATATGGAAGGTCAAGGATCATGGATCTCATGATGTGACATGGAAACCCAACACAATTTTTAATTTTGGGCATAAAACCCGATGTACGCACATCGCGGGTTTTAATGGTGCAAACTGCATATACTCATGTTGTATAATTGTTAGGGCACGTATATGTGGAAAAACATGATTTTTTAGCTCTATAAGGTACAACCAGGGACTTCAATTCTGCATAGGGAAATGTAAAGGCCTTCTGAGCAATTTGTATAGGGTGAGGAAAATCTTGCTATAAGATATGATCCCTAATGTGTGAGGTCATAGGAGTATCTGTGATGGTCGAAATTCATTACAATTCCAAAAAGTGGAGTGATGGAGACTCAGCTGGAAGTGTTAGTTGCTCATGAGAATATTACAATTCATAATGAATTTGTACACATGGATGCCAATTTGAATTACACTGTAGATCCATGTGGATATATATCAATAGTTTTTCATGCCCATGAATAGGAAAGACAAAGTAGACACATGCCATAGGTTGTCATAGTCACGAACAAGGCCCAGTGAAAACCAGTGTCAAAATCAATTTGAAGATATCTATATACAATAGAGTACAATCTAATCTCCCATCATCACTGAAGTCATATAAGTACTGGTCCAATGAATAATAGCAACAACTTAGGAAAGTTGCTACTGTGAATTGATGTCTTCATGTCATCTACACGATCCACCAAAGGTGCAAGTCTACATCATGTGAATAGAGGGGTTGAGGTTGAACACAATGAGACTTCATTTGATTATCGGTCATTGAGGTATATCGTTAACAAACGTGAGACAACCTATCGATAATGAAAGTAGGTATCAAGGCACTGAGTACATTCTTACAAGTGTGAATAAAGGTGTTGAGGTCAAACACTTGAAGAATCCATCGATCAAGAGACATTGATGTATTCCCGACTGTCGATGGCGGGAGAACCTGCCACTGATGACTGCAAGCCTCTAGGTACCCATAAGACTCTAGGCCACATTTCTAGAATAGATGAGTTGAGGTCGATGGAAGGAGACCCACTAAAAGGAGAGAATTAAGGAATATTTTATCAGTCAACATGAGGTATAAAGCAATAGCTTGATGATTTGTATGAAATCAGACGAAGATGATGTTCATGAACCAACGACCCTGTGCATATTTCACATGCACCAGATGAAAGTAGTGCACAAAAAAAATCCTCTAAATAGCATCCAATAAGGAAGACCTCCGACAAAGATGAGGAAACCACCTATAAGGCTAATGGCATCCAAGACACTGCACAAATCCCAATGTGTGAATAGATTTCTTGTCGTCAAACACAAGGGAGATGTCAACTGCTAGGTTCAAGGTTACCTACCCATAATGAAAGTAGGAACAGGGTGCATGGTAGGACTACAACTTCATGTGACTCTGAGACACATTGAGGGTATGGCCAACATGCAAAGTCATGAGTTCTGAGGAATGGCAAACACAGGCTTATAGACATTCTTTGAACAAGATCATGAGACATATGGAGGACTCAGGAAGCATAGACTTGATGATAAAGCTTCATGATGCAAGAGGCATCAATGAACTCTCCATAGGGATTGGAAGAATAACCAGTCGGAGGAGTAAACTCTAAGTAATGAGCTCAGCTTCCTAAGTTCATAATAAACCCAAAATTTGGATGAAAATGGACTCAAAAGTTTTTGCTCTGTTCAAAGGCGACACGACTGTTGTCAATATAAGATAATATTATTTTCCTGCCCTTTTTTTTTTTTCATATACAAATGAATTATATGATATAAGAGAGGAAATCAGTGTCACGAGTAAGAAACTAGCTCCAAACAGTGGAATATACCTATGCTCAATGCAAGGTAGTTCATGCAGGGAGTGGACACTCAGGGGAATGTTTCCTCTTAGGGTATAGTGTGTCAGGCTACAAAGGATATAAACAAGGCTCTGCTTGGCTAGTGATGCAAATTGTTGAGGTAATAGGATTATAACGAGAAAGAGGGAACTGACAATAGGCTCAATATTGTAAGAAGGATAATGGAATGCAATTACAACTTATCTCCAAAGAATGTCCTTTTTTGTAAATTTAGTTCCCTAGGCCTGAAAAAGTATAAAACAATGCCCATGAGAACTCTTCTAGCCACTAATGACTAGAGTATTCCTTTTTTGAAATTAGTCTACTTGGTCTGAAAAAGGGTTAAAGTTACACCAAATAGACGTCCTTTCAAATCCATTTAACAAGTGTGAAAGAGACAAGTTCACTTGGAAATCTTTTCATTTTTTATAGAGTTGGAAAAGAGCATCACTAAGACTCAGTGGAAGTCCTATAGGTATAGGTTAGAATGCTTATGAGTAAGAGTATGAATTTCAAATGCAAAGTCATATTGGAACTATAAGGGACTCCCGGTCTTATGGAATAATCTCTGCATGGGCACCAGATGGCACAAAGGTTCTAACTAGGGCACCCATGTTTGGTAAGCTTCTACCATTCAATAACGACACTTCTAGTAGCAATAGGAAGGTTTTGTGAAGCTAATAAATGGGTTCGTACCTAAGGCATACAAATCACAGTCATCGGATAATGTAAAAAATGCAACATGGAGTGATGACCTATCCCATATTTTGATCAAAGAAAATACCTGCCGAAGTCACGAACGGGCATAATGACGCTAGAAACCGCAAAAATCCCTAGACAAAACCACCAAAACCAACTCCTTCCACTGCACTATTAGTCCACTAGGTCAAAAAATTAGGAAAAACTATGTAAAGTGGATGAAAATTTTCTATTAATAGTAAAAATAACCAAATTTACCATACCATTTCAATTTTTTACCCATATAGTGCATTTTGGACCAATTTTCCCACAATCTTCAAGTGTCGATTGCAGGAGCTACAAGCGACGGAATTGACAACCATCTGGACCAAGTAAGTGCTCTTTCCCTCCTCTTGATTTCTAGTGGTTTAAAATTTCAAATTAGTCCTCATTTTTTGAGTTTTAGAGGGCGCAACTTATAAATTAAGGTGTACACTGGCTATAGTTCATCGGGTTGCGTATATGTAGACATGTACATGGGCAAGGAAAATCTTGCCCACGTATATGTGGCCCTACACACGACTATTAATATTGTAGCCCGCATACAAGTTCACAAACTAGTTTTTTTAAAAGGGTTTGACTCAAAAAATGGTTTTCCTTTTGCAAGATGGTACTTGAATGGAGAGAGAGAGATCATGAGGAAGTAGATGCAGCAGTGGAAAGAGATCCAGGGGCCCAAATTGCTCTAAAAATATGTGGGTTTTACAAGTTTTTGGCTCTCAAAGGAATGAGGGCTCAAGTGAGATTGCTTCAAATGCTAGTAAACATTTGGGATCCGGATACAAAGGCATTCAGTCTCGATGGGAAACCATTGAGGATTGAAGTAGAGGACATCTATTTCATCACATTATTGTCTTGTCAGGGAGAGGTGGTGAATCTCAAATCCCGAGGGGTTGGGGGTGGTATGAACATAGAGGATTACATTGCCACCCACTATGTTGCAAGCACAAAAAAAGTAGGGAGCCAACTCCCCATCAGGGCAATCGAGAACCTAATATTAAAGATCGTCGTCCTTGTCCTTACACAGATCTTTGGTTCGGCCTCGTTGCACCAGGATTCAACACCACTCATTTTTTACGCAGTGGAGTGTTTACGACCCACGGTTTATTATTGGTTCACCTCACTACTGGATAATATGAAGAGCTCGCTGATGGATTGCAAACAAGGGAGAAAGAGAAACTTTTTGTTTGCATCCATTTTGTGTAGTTTTTTCTTTGAGAGGGTTCCAGGTTTGAGCCCTAGAGTAGATGTCATTCCACGTGGACTACGCAATCCATCCATGTCACGGTGGACCGATGTGATGAGGCGGTTAGGAGGTGGTAGGGCGATGACCCCCTACAACGATGAGTTCTTCATCTGGTGGCTTCGAAAAGTGATAGCCATAGACAAATACCCTTATGTTGGGATCAGCTATAGAGGATATCCATATATTCCTTTTCCACCAGGCTCTGCCTATGGTGATATAGGTATGAAAAGTTTTTATATATTTCATTTTTTGGGGTTTTTTTCTTCTAAAAGAGTAGAAAAAAAACTCAAACATTTTTGGATGGTATCAAGTATTGACAATTACTTTGTTACATAGATGTGGGTTTGTGATGACCAGATGGATTCCCATGAAATTGGTGGAGGAACCAGGGAGATGAGCCAGTGGGAGGAGATGCGAAGAGAGTTCTACAAAATGTGCAGGGGAACCTGTCTCGTTTGACCCACAGGATTCTTATGGTTCAGGTGGAGGATCTACCGGAGGCTATGCAACGTCAGGTGGTGGGTGTGCCCCATGCATGGGTGTGACTCTTCCAATGTCATTATATCTATCGGCCATATATGTATTTTGAGGGTGTGAGCCCCATTTTGTACTATGACACCATATTTTTTTGGAGAGATTAAATATAAAAAACATTGTTCTTTGACTTTACTTATATATGTTACAATGTGTACATTGATGGATGTGTTTTCTTTACTTTAGTTATGTGACAAATGTCAATCTAAAACATAATTAACATATGCATCAGATACATAATTAGAACTTCTAGGTATGTGATTATAAGTAATAAAATCAAAGTGTCGTTCCAAAAGTCGTACCTATAGGAATCGTCGGAGTAGAGTAGGGTCTCACACATGGTGAGTGTCATTTAACTGACATAATACTAATTGGGATTCCAAGTGAACTTCTAAATATTGAACACCATGTGAAATGGTGTCACGTAAAAGCTCTATAATGACACTATACTCAACCACATTATTCGTTGATGGCCCTAGACAAATGCCACCCGAAGACACCAGTTGACCCTCGGGTGAGTAAATGACCCAAGCAGTAGAATCCATATTCCATGTATGACGACTGGAACCATCCGTGAATCCTAAGTAGACTGGAGACTCCATTGACATCTGCCAACCAAGGGAAAACTCGATAAGCAAGCCGATTAACACCAAG
>ML819791.1:23349-44825 GCA_009831015.1 Picea engelmannii | reverse complement strand
AGTTGTTGGGCTTTGAAAATATCTTCTTCCTCAGAGGTCACCCCAGATGTAGAAACATCCTTCGAAATATAAGGCAATAGGGATTTAAGGAACCATTCCAACAGAAGCTCTGGAGGAATGTAGGATTTGATCAACCTCTTCTGTCTACGCCACTCTTGGACATGGTTTGAGATATGCATGGATTTATCTTGACGAAGGGTCGATAGAAGTTCTATGTCGACATCGTAACAAACCGGTAACTGGAAGTGGTTGAAAAATACCAAAACCATCTAATTAAAATTCCCATATGTTCCCTCTGGTAACTCAATGTACCATTTCACGGCAACACCTGTGAGGGTGTGTTGAAATAGTCTCAAATGAATAGAATTGTCATTAAGAGAACTGGATGAGCACCAAAGATGAAAAGTAGTAACATGATCACCCGGATCCTAAATAGTCTTTCCCTCGAATTTTGAAATATCTGAAGGAATCTTAATGGGGACGGGGGGCCATGATGGATCGTGACGCACCGGGTCATTCATTAATCTTGAAAAATATGGAAAATTAAGCGTGGCCAGAAAGGGGAGTTGGGGTTTCGGCATCTGAGCCCATGCTTCCAGGAAAGATTGATGTTGAGGGATAACAGACCATCCAGGTTTCTGGTATACACCATGGCCATGTCTGGTATGGTAATATCCTCCTCTAAACTGATTCATAAGAGGTTGCATGGGCACCATACCTGTAAGAATATTATAATGAGGATTATAAAAATTGCCCCCAGCTGGAGTGGCTCCAGGCTGGGGATTGCCCATAGTATGAAACTAACCTCCTCTGGGTGGAAATCCAGAAGATAGAGGTGGATTCATCATACCAAATGTGTTATTCGGAATTGGTGTAGAGGAGGAAAGGAGAATGGATAGAACATAGGAAGGGGCTTGTCCTCCCGATTGAGTACTCCATCCAAGAGCATTGAAACCAGGATTAGACCCGAAAGAAAACAAAGGTTGACCCCCAACCGAAGGATTTGTTTGGGAATTTGACTTCCACCAAATGAGAGAGGAGTATACGGAGGGGCCATGCCCCCAGGTCAAATACTAGGATTTGCATTAGCCGTCGCAATGCAGGATGAAAGTTGCGATGTCATCTTTTGCATACCAAAAGAGAAATGGCTAGAGACCGAAGGTATGGACTGAGTATTGTATCCATGCGTACCAAAAAGAGACCTGAAAGGATTTGTTACTATGGGTTGAGTAGTCACCATAGGCTGGATAGGAGTAATGACGGGAACCTCTGACACCACAATCATTGTGGTTGACGGTGTCGAAGGAGTCCCATCAACTATAGTAGGTATAGGAATTGAGGGACTCCCCATGTCTTTCTGACTCGACTCAGTACTCATAATTGTATAATCACAAGTCTAGTAGGTGGAGGTATGTGTACCATGTTTAGTAACTTTGCGCCTCTTAGAAGGAAAAGACTCAAGGTGCAGTAGTAACTTCAACAAACGGAGAGACCTACGAGGAAGTTGGTCTAGCTCGACGATGACTCAAGACTCATGATATAAAAACAAAATCCTAGGGCCAACTAATAATCAGGGAGCACACCAAAGTAAACACAAAGGCCAAATGCACACAAACAAGATATAGTAGCTGAAAAGAGGCCTCCCGCACTAAAGTAGGTATGCCTTGCCCAAGAGGGGCCTGCGACTCCCTTCAAAAGATTGGAGGTATCAAAGTCAATTATAAGGGCCCTTGTGAGCTTAACAGCGTGGTCGGTCAAATCTCCCTGGAGAGGTAATCCTCCATAAAGGTTGTGTGTTGTCCGACCCTTATCTGACTCAGGGTACCTACAGAATAACCCATGCAAGTAACCTGTGTGGCTATATATGTCAAGCAACTAAATCCACCATGATATAACCAATGTGCAAGCGAACAGTCATAATTCAGGTCTCCCATATGGGCAGGGTAACAAAACCCAAAATCTTGAAAGCACTGCCTCTCACTCTGGAGGCACTCAACAGTTAGGACAAAGACCCAAGAAGACTCAAAAACCACCAAAACTCACCCAGCAAACACAAAAATTAGCCAGGAAGCCAACAAAATTGGTGTACATGATTGTTTAAGGAAAAATCACATATGTACGTGCCCTACGGAACGACAGCTCGCATATGTATGCGTCTATCAAGGGAAAACCTGTGTGTATGTAATAAAACATTTCCAGGGCAAGGATAAGGCCACGAAACTCAGATAAAAAGTAAAAATAGGTTGTCAAGCAATTAGGCGACAAGGAAACTCAGGCTAATAGAGAGCAATCGAAGGAGAAAAACACTCCAAACCCCAAAATAGAAGATTCAATCCCCAGTATGGTCGCCAATTCTGTTACGAGGAAAATCACTCTATGGCATGGGGTAAACCACAACATACGGAATGACTGCAGAAATAAACTCTAATTCCAAGTATGTTATATAAATGAAGATGCTAACAGGACAAGATAAAGAACCTACCTCGTCCAGACGTTTGATGAAGACCACCATTGAGCACACAACTCAAATCCTTATACCTGCAACTAGTCCTCAACAACCAATATACGCAAGCATATGGTGATAGTATATAAGGTTAGCATATCAAATAGCATAATCCATTAACATACATGACAAATACACCCATGGAATAATAATTCAAATATTTGCAAGATATCAATTGGACGAGAAAAGAGTATTTCTATTAAGATAGTCAACAGAAGTATACAAGTGACAAACTTCTGTGTCAGCACGTTTCAGAACCGAGAAACTAAGTCGCTTCCATTTGGGCCTCCACCACTTCAATCCTCTAGCAATGACAAGCTCATATAAGGGAGACAATGAGGTTCTCCATAAAAGAGGGAAGAGCTTGGGGGATGAACAATGTGTTCAGACTTTTAAGGATAAAGGGATCCAGACTCAATGTGAAGTGAAATTTCTTCAGAGTATCTTTGCTCTCAAATTTAAATTCTCTCTTGTTCCACAACTTGGATATGGCCCAATTTATAGCCTTCAAATGGAACTAAAGGGCCGATTCGGAACATTTCCAGTATATGGAAGGTCAAGGATCATGGATCTCGTGACGTGACATGGAAACCTGATACAATTTTTAATTTTGGGCACAAAACCCGATGTATGCAGGTTGTAATGGTGCAACCTACGTATACACATGTTGTATAATTGTTAGGGCATGTATATGTGGAAAAACATGATTTTTTAGCTCTAAAAGGTACAACCAGAGACTTCAAGTCTGCATAGGGAAATGGAAAGGCCTTCTAAGCAAGTTGTATAGAGTGAGGCAAATATTGCTATAACAACTATGTGTGCATGGAGAGAGAGAGAGAGAGAGAGAGAGAGAGAGAGAGAGAGAACATAGATCCATCTTAATTTGGAATCTATCATGTGTGTAGAGGGATTAAGTCCCACGAGATGAAATCCTTTTTTAGATTAAAAGAACTTGAGGAAGGTTTACACCTTGAGGGATTTGATCCTCTCAGTGCATGAAATATCCAAAGTTAAGATGGATCTATGCTTCTTTGTATTAGAATATAGTTTTTGATAGGTGTTCTTTCAATGTTGAACATCAAATAATGTTTTCATTTTACTCCTCTTGAATTTCAACCAATTCCAATGTAAAGAATGAGTTATAATATTTTCATATTTCCATGTAAAACTCCTATAATATAATATGATATGATATGATTGTGGTTTCAGTAGAATTTTTCCTTTTACTCCTCTTGAATTTCAACCATATTCCAATGTAAAGAATGCATTATAATATTGTCATATTTCCATGTAAAACTCCTATATGATATGATTGTGGTTTGAGTAGAATTTTTTGACATTTATTTTTTGGGGACTATGTTCGTTTAGTTATTAATAAGTTTTTGTAATCAAACTAATTGATTTGGAAAATGACTTTGGCATTGTCTAATTGTTCTATGAAATGGCTTTTTTCACTGAAATCCGACGACATAAATCTGCACGAAATCACTAATTTTTGTTGTTTAAAATCCATTTATGAATGCAGAAATGGATTCATCACGCTGAAAAACCCCCGAGGCACTATTATTATACATAAATAATCACTCAAATATGTGGATCTAACAACTTCTTGTCGGATTTCGGACAAATGTCCTCGAAAAAATTGTTGGAGAAAAATCATTTTGTAAAATGTTTAGACTACGACAATGACTTTCAGCAACATAATGAAATTAATTATTCTTATATATTCACCAATTATTATATATACATGGATGCACATTCACATTATACAATTACTCTTATTTGTTAGTTGTTATATGGATAATTACTCTTATTTGTTAGTTGTTATATGGATATGGATGCACAAGTTTCTACCAAAATATGTAGTGTTTCTAATAAATCTTTCACGCTTATATGTAATTCGCCACTTTAAATAAACATTTAAATTTCAATTTCTTTCTCAATCTTTTTTCATTGTTTCATCATATTTAGCTACAAACTGCAAAGCTATTAACAAAAAACACAAATTAATAAACAAATATGTTAAGTGTGATAATACCTCTATTAATACTTTATTACAACAAAATATATGAATAAATTAGAGAAAAATAATACAAGTTATTTTATTAAATGCATTAACACAAGAGTTATATAAAATATTTATATAATTATGAACTTTTAAGATGTTTACCAATTTATTAAAAATTTATGATATATTTTTATAAGAGTTATTTTTACATTTTTTATACTTTTACATTTCATATTTTTTTATATTCATATCAAAATTATGTAGAGTTTGTCATATAAAATTTATTATTTTATATTATTTTTTGACTTCATATAAGGAAGTGTTTGAAGAGTGAATCCCATGGGCTAACCTATATTAAATTTGGAAACATTTTGATTACATAAATAATTTTTTAAATACTATCACAAAATAATAATTAATTTTTTCATAAATTATTTATATAAATTTATTATAAGTTTTATTTTATTTTAAAAATAAAATTTAATAGAAATATTATGAAATCTTAATTTATAAAGATATCCATTGATTTTATAATTTTTAGGGAAAGAAAATACATATTCTTAAATCATAAATTCATTAAAATACTCTTACCATATTATTGTATTAAATATTTCAACTTATATTTATCAATATATGAGTTTATATTCATCTTAAACTTGAATTTATTAAGCATTAAGAGAGATCAAATTTTAAGTGTAAATTTTTTATCATTTCATTTAAAAATTATACTTTAATAAATGTGATCCCTCATAAATCTAGGTTTAAGATGGATCTACTGTTAGTTTAATATTTTATATATTGTCATGTACATATGTATATATGTGTGTGTAATATGTAATGATGCCTGCAATTTTTTTTTTTCATTGATCTAATTTTAATTTTTCTCAAAGTTTAATGTAATGTTATCTAATCTAACATAATGCTAACTATGACAATTTTTAATTTAATATTTTAATTTTGTATATATAATTTAATTTTTCAAAAAATATATAAAAACTTGATACAATTAATATTATATATATGAAACCTTCATACAACTAAGATTATATGGAAGCTCACTCAGTATTAATTAAAAATCACTCAATATTAATTAAAAATTAGATATATTAATTAAGAATCGATATAGGCATTCAACATTTTGGGAAAAACATATTTACTACCCACTAACAATATCCTATTGGAAGAAATATATCAAATTATGTGATGTTTTAATAGAGGCAAAAAAAAAAAAAAAACATATTCACTTAACAATATCCTACTTGAAGAAATATATCAAGTTATGTGAAGTTTTAACTGAGAGGACATGCTTTGCACATGTTGAATTTTTCAAATGTGTGTTTTAACTTTTAATAAAACATTTATGAAGGGGAATCTAAGAGTGAACTAGGTACGAGCAAAGATTCTCCGTGTCCATTCGATTTTTACTTTAGGTACAGCTGTTTTTGATCATCTTGTCCATCGGTGGTGGGACTATAAAAGTGAACCAGTTGCTTTCAAAAATCATAGGCGTCCATTTAGTATTTTTTCTTTTGGAGTACAGCTATTTGAGCGATGGTGGGAATGCATCAGTGAACCAGTTATTCCCAAAAGTCAATGGTGTACAGTCGTTTTAGTGATTTGTGTGAGACTTGGTGGGAACATAAAAGTGAACCAAATACTCCATGAGAGCAGTGGTGTCCATTCAATTGTTTTTTTGGAATACAGTTGTTTGAGCATCTTGTCCATCATGTGTTGTGTCTATTCCTAGCCTGAATGGATGCTGGTGGAATTGTAGTCTGTGAGTGGTGTATATATTTTTTTTTATTAAGAACTAAAATTATTTTTAATAAATATCAATGATCATCACTGCATTAATATTTCATAAGTTCACTCTTTTATTAAGATAATTTTCAATAAAAAACTCTCTTACAAATTCAATCTAATGTTACATAAATAAAATGTTGATAAAAAAAATATTGATAAGTTAATGAGCATGCATCAAACACTGTTATGTGATTGTGCAAATGCCTTCCAGATTGCGATTGTGCAAATGCCTTCCAAATTGCAATAAGAAGGGAAAGTAAGGGAAAATTTGTTACAATGCAGCCATAATATACCTAATTCTAGTAAAGGAGGGTCATTCAGATACTTCCCCAAGTTATAAAAAGACGGGAGATAGGTAGAAGTATACTTTCCATCAGTAGCTCCGTAGCTAGGAGTAGATCCCCCAACATCAGTAGGTATGATATATGTTTCAAATAAAAACATAAGTTTCAAATAATCAAACATTCCTTAATTATATAAATATTTAATGATTATATTGTGTTTGTGCTTGTTGGAAGTGCATATCAAGAATAGAATAGAAATCTCAATGAAAAGAGTGTATTCACTAGTTTAATTATTATGTTTTTTAATAACACATCTTTATATTATAGAAATGAAAAAGGTGTATTTACTAATTAAATTGAGATGATCATTTTTCTCACTTATTAGAATAATAAGTGAATTTTAAAATATATGTAATAATTTATTGATTAAAACAGTGATTATTTTAGAATTAAAGTTTTTTATTATTATTAATATTAGCAATATTGTTTGCTATTTTTTTAGAATCAAAAGAAATTTTCTAGTACATGTATTAATTTTAGCAATATGTATAAAGTTTTAATATTTTATTTTATTTTATTCAATAGTATTCATGTAGTATTCAGAAGCCACCTAGCCTTGAACCCCATACATGAAGCATGGATACTAAAACCCAATTGCAATTTAGCCTCATATAAGGTTTTAATATAAAATTGTCTGCCACAAATGCATCCTCCATAAGTGTGATGCAAAAAATAAAAAATATTGGGTAGCTTAGGAAAAAACGCCCACAAGCCTAATGCAAAAAGCCAAAAATACATGGGTTAGACAAAAAAAACCCATAAGCATGATGCAAAAATTAAAAAATGTGTGGGCTAGCTTAAGACAAAACACCTATAGTCATATTGTCACTCAACAAACTATCCAGAAACTAAAATTAAACTAAAAAAAAAAAAGCCTATTCAAATTACACAAAAAGAGAAGATGTTAGCAATAACAAGAGGTTGGTCATGGCCATCCAGGGGAGGGCCTCAAACATAATTTGGGAGATCATCGACAACTCATTGCACAGGTTCCCACCCATTAGTATAAGGAAATTCTTATCGATACTTAAATTCCAACCATAAAACATTTGGCGATGTTTTTGTAAAAATTTGGAATTTCTAAGGATTTTATATAGTTTCTAGAAAATTTTGGCAATTTTTAGAGGAAAATACTTTTATTTTATAGAATTTGGTTGAATAATTCTAAAAAAAAATGGAAATTGTTAAATATTTTTTTGGAAAAAACCATGGAAAATTATCACTTGGTGAAATTTAGCCCCCAAAATTTTCCCTGTCCTTGAACCTCCTATCACAAAATCCTCATGGTCGAATGCCAAGGGTTTGGTAATGCAGACTCCACTCATTAAATCACCTATGATAATACCTCCAATGAAATTCTCGTTGGGTAGACCTATTAATCTATTGTTGGCACCAGGCCAAAGTAGAAAGAAGGATGATCATGGGAAAGAAAGCATGCAAGAAACTGAAGTGACAACTGGCAAAAGATCAACACGCGTGAATGCAAGAAAGCATGCACAGAGGAAAGTGACATCTCGAGGAAGAACAACACGCACATGGGAGAAAAACCTAGCGTAAGAAGGGTTAGGGTTTTGGTAATATTTTGTAAGTGGTTGAAGAGCCCGAAATGTATAACTATAGATACAAAAGTATCATATAGGGTTGTTGTTGTTGTTGTCATTGTTGATTTTATGTTAGTTTTTATGAGGATTGTGATTGTTATTGAGTGATTTTTTTGAGTACTTTTGTTGGCGATACGTGAAGGGTTTTGAGTTGTAGGAACTGAGTTTTGTAAGCCGTTGAGCAAGAAAGATATGAGGGAAGGTAGATCTGAGGATTAGACCGCAGGCTATAGAGCCTGGTGCGATCTAGTTCACCTCACATAGATATTACCCACTTTTGCGGAGAACTGTAAGCACGCGGCACAAGGAAAACAAGAACTAACATAATAAAAGAGCCAAGAGCCAAATCTTTGTGGATGTAGCCCAGGAGGGGTGAACCACGGTAATATCTGTGTAATGTGTCGAATGTTTGCATATCTTTAACTTCTTTTAGCAATAGATGATTACGATTGATGAATAACCAAATGCATTATTAGAATCTATTTAGATTTCGAGTTATACGCATGTGATTCCTAGGAACAAATAGATTACAGTAATAGTTCACAAAACAGGGCCTTGATCAAGAAACCCTTTATCCCCTACTCTGTCCTAGACTGTAAACACCTGAGTCTTATAGTCAACCATCTATCGCTATCTCGAGTGAGACTACATAGTACCTTTCGGGTGCTGCGTTGCCTTTTGGTTTACCAGGAGGGCCGATAGTTAGAGGCTTTGTTGGAACCCCGAATGATATGAACCATGGGTCAATAACTCAGATAACCTGAGAAGGGATTCGATAAAAACTGACAAATTGTTCTGTTGCCATGTTAAGAGGAACAAGATAGGACTGAGTAGATGAGATAGAGTGGAGAAGAACCATCGAAGAAGTAATGAGCCATTAGAAGGAAATGTGGAGACCTTGGAACCCCACGAGAAAAGAAATCGAGGGTTGTTTGAGAACTAAAGAGCTATAATTTGCACACAAAGACAATAGAAACCCTAGAATCACACCATGCAGATACCTGGATAAATACGTGGTTATGGATTTACACGAAATCGTTTTATGTGATTTTCCCCATCTACTACAGGAGTGGATCTTAAGGTTAACGGATAATCACCCGATGAACCGGATTCGACAGCTAGATTGGACTCTAGTACAGATTCAACAGTTGCAACAGGTGAACAACAAATTCACCCACGCAGTAGACTTTTGGCTTGACAGTTTTGTGGCAGGATTCATCACAGAGTTTGCGGTAGACACAACAAAGTCATACAACGCAACCAAGTAAGAATTTCTACGAGGACCCAGAGGGAGGTACATTTGATCCCTGTATACTTCTATCAAGATATTGCTATATAAAAAAGGTGTAATGACAATGGAATCAGACCGTTAGACTTTCCTGCGCGCATGGGGAAGGGGGGAAGCACTAACAAAAAGAGGGGGAATGGAAGGAGGGCAGGATAAAGAGAAGAAGGAAGAGGAACCCGTGGACCTGAGCTCGATGGATGACGACCAACTTAAGTGGATCTTGGCGTCATCAGGAACGATGCGTAGTGGAGCACCCTACCAATATAAGCTAAACACCAAGAAGAGAGTCGTAGCCGAAAGGGAGGGCTTGGAAAGCGATGAGGAAGAGGTAGAGGATCTCCGGGCTGTGGAGCAGATTGAGGAAATTCTGCGCGCCACCTCTGAGATGAAAACAATAGGCCCAAGAACGGGAGGAGAAAATAGACACCCCTTTCATATCAATGTCAGTGTGGAACCCATAAACCCATGTGCGACCAATACACCACAGAGAACACCATCGTTTAGGCAACCAAAGTTCGGAGGAAGTTCGACAGTAGGAAGCACATCTACACAAGGAGCGACAACTGGAGGAGCCAGTTTAGGTAATCATAGTCAAGTATCCACACTACGTGGAGGAGACAGTAGTTCAATACTTAGAATGGCAGGACACGACCCTACTATCAAATGACTAGAGTTTCGAGGAGAAGCAGTAGAAGACCCTGAGAAGCATCTATTCATTTGCGCCAAGATCTGGGAAGCAAAGCAGATCACTGATGACAACACCAAACTCGTGCAGCTAGCGATCACGCTAAGAGACCGCACACTAGGCTGGTACATTAGTCTAGACACAAACAGTGCTCCTGGGACGACAAGGACACTGGACGACATTAAGAAACTATTAATAAATGAGTTCCATAAGTTGAGCTCAGAGGATCAGTATATGAATGAGATGATTGAGATAAGATAGAAACTAGGAGAATTGGTATGGGAGATTGATCAAAGATTCAATTGATTAAAAGGGAAGTTAAAATACCTTATGACCGAGATGCAACATCGACACCTGTTTGTCAACTCACTACTCCCACACTTGAAATATCCACTACGAATGTTGCATCTCTTTTGTCACTTGAGTGACAAAATTAGAGATGCTTACAAGCCCAATTGGGTTAGCTAGGCAAGACAACAGTAAAGGAAAGGGTTAGAGATATAAAGCATGCAAGATAAACAAAGAAACTAAACTAACAACAATAAAAAGAATTAAACTAGAGTGCATAAGATCATTAGAACAAGAAATAAACAAGACTCATGCCACCAATGGAAAGGAGTATATTAGTGGAAGTAAAACACTGAAGAGAAAGTGAGACTTTGGGTCCGCTCTTCCTCCAAGGGAGGGCTCTTGAACCCCCAAGATTGAGCTCTTCTTACAACTTGAAAACTTGAAAGAAACGGTGAAAGAATCCCAAGCTCATTCACTCAAGAGGTGATGTGAATGGCTCCAATGAAATGATGCTTGTATGCTCTTGACAAGGAAAGAGGATCCTCCAAGAGAATATAGGCAACATAACAATACAAATGAATTCCTTGAAAATGTAGTGCACCCATGGTCTCTTTTTATAGCATAACTTTGAGGCATTGTGCAACCATCTTTTAGTGTGAAAAGGGGTTGTTTAGGGCACCTTTAGGTCTTTGACCAACAACCCAACCAGATCTAGCCAAGATTTGGATGTCAAATCGATTTGGAAGCTGAACCAGAAGTGGGTGGGAGGCCGACCAACATCATAAATGTGTCGTTCTTAGGTGTGCGCGGATTTTAGCATCCACAGTCACGCCTTGTGTGCATGTGCGCTTTTCCTGCATTTCCTGATGGCGCATGTGTGCGTGCGCCCTATATAGTCATAGCGCATCTGAATTTTATAACTGGTTGTATAGTTTTGGACCTTTTGGAAATGCTTTTTGGTAAATTTGGTCCATGGGTGAACTTAATAGTTGCTTGGAGATGCTGGATTCTTGTAACCATTTGCGGACGAAATTTCCGTGATAACAGATGCCCCTTGATGGAGGAGGTTAGGAGCATACGTATAGCCAAAATTCATCAATGTTTCTTCTACTGAGAGTACCATTGTAATAAAGAGCGATAATGAGAGTGTCAAGAGCGACCCATTGGAGGGAGAAGGGAACCTGTAAGACCCAAAACCTTTCGCGAGGTGTGAAAAATAAAACTGTGTACAAACGAGGCGGGCATGTCCCATGCTCGTGTCATGTAACTCAGAAAATGTGTAATACAGTAACTGAAGCTGTGTGTTCGTGGAGATGAATGCAGCGCCCTCGGGGGCATGTTGATAATAGCAAAGGACAATTCTGATGGTGAACAGACTCTGAAAAGAGGCAATGACACCGAAGAAATGTCACTGATTCACAAGCATTGATGGCCTAACATTGTTTAGAGGTATTTGGCGAATATAAAAAACAACTGCAATAGTCGCAAAGTAAGACCCACCGCAACATGAGAATTTGTTGAAGTCGAATGTAGTGGGGGTCAACGACAACATAGAGCAATGATGGTTCTATCTGTGCCATCTGAGACTCCTCATTGTAAAGGTAATGAGAGTCAAGATATTGTCGCCTGTCTGGAAACTGTTTTGATGTCGACAGAAAGGGAGACGTGACTTTGAGAAGCGGAGGGCTTCTTGAAATCCACTGTATAAAGTCAAGAAATGAGGAGTAACATGGACGAAGTCCAGAAGTAGTGAGACTCCATATTGCCCTTGGTTCGGGGAATACGTAGAGTGGCAGCAACCATTAAACTGAATCTAGCGTCAAGGGTATGACTAGATGAGGGTAAACTGTGCCAAAGGCGTGACAAAATGGACAAACATAGAGATAAAAGGCGTATGGACTATAAGATGCTCAGGGTTTATGGATAATGTCATCAATGGAAGGAAAAAGAAATGACCCAACCAAGGGTGACAAGGGTTGCTTTTCCGGAAAAGGAAGGTCGCTAAAGGCGACAGCATAAAGCTATGTAAATGTGGGAAAAAGGTTTTGTACAATTACCGAAAGAATAAAGAATAATTTGGGATGAGTGTATAGATACAGAAACGGGTGCCCCAGTGCAATATGGCTTGGCCTGTGAGGGCACAAGTTGCATGGAGAACAAGTGGAGGGTAGGGGGCCCCATAGATGGGTTTCTGTATGAGGTAAATGAATGGAGGGAAATATACAAATGGGCAAATCGACTGTAGATGAAATAGATGGTTAATGATACTACAGAAGTGTAGTCAAAATAGAACCATGATGAGAAAACCTGGGAGTCCATTGAGAAAGCTAGCAAAATGAGGAGAAGGAGTATGTGGCTGATTCTCGAAAAATGCGTAAGACTATTGGAACTCACATCCCTAAAGGGTGAAAACAACATGAGTGTCAAAATTCCAAGGGGGACTATGAATGGGACAACTCATGTGGGGGAGAGTGCTACCGGGTGACAGTACCAAAATGTAGTGGAGGTGACAGTACTGCAGAGCCGGATATAGGGACCCTAAAGGCAAATTTCGGAGGGTGTGACTGGAGATGCAATTGATATTTAGAGGGAATGATTACATGCCAGTGTCGATTATATACCTGAAGGGGCGCACTGGTGTGTGATGACCAAGTACCTGTACACATGACAACCAAATACCCGACGTGAAAAATATCTGAAGATAATTGAACATATAATCATTGATTTGATAATTTTGAACATGAGCATGCGTACCTGAGTGGGTATGGAAAAATGGCTCCCCGAGGGCTAAGGATGACAAATGGCTCGGGGACTGTCTTGATGTAGATGGCGAGGTGTTGATCCCATGGCTAAAGATGGATCGAAAAAAGGACGCTCGGAGCTCCCAAAAAGGAGTCTGGAAGTTTGGAAAAAAGAGCCTATATATAGCTGTAGGGCCCACATTGCCACCTCATTTGTACTTGCTGCTATAGTGGTCAGAGAGGAGATTGCAGAGCAGATCCAAAGATTTCGGGAGAATGAGGTGGTTGATTCAGGACCAGCAAGCTTCAAGTTAGTTGTCTTATCGTCCTGCATAAAATTAGGGTTTCTATTGTTAGGCAGGGTCTGTACGGAGGGTCATACAAGGGGTTTTGTGGATGTGGTCCCCCCAGTGCACGGGCGATCGAGAAATCTACTCGCATGGGTGCGCGTCTGTAATGTGGATATCCATGCGCGGAGGCACCTATATTCAATGATCATAGGACATTGATATGTAAAATGAGCTAAGGATACGCAGAGAGAGCAAGGGAATCACATACGTTCATTGACTGAAGTCGTGACATAATGGATGTTAGTGACGTTTGGTGAGGATGATGTAGGTGGGTTGGGTTCTTGTTGGAAGCTCTGGCGTACTGCGGTTAACATCTGTTGGAATTGAGGTAGCGCTGGGCAATGGTGTGTATAATGGCAATATTCTAAACATATGGCGCAAGCAAATTTGGTTCACAACCCTTTGCTACTTATGTTGGGGGAGGTAACGACAGTGCTTGATGAAGCGACGAGTGGTGATGGTGTTTGATTGAGATGAATTAGGTTATGTAACTCAGGTAGAGATGGGAATTTGTTGGTTGGGTGTCCATCTTTCTCACATAGTGCATAAGGAGATTGGATACATGGGGGTAGGGGAGTGGTGGGATATTTCTTTTTCCATCTGCCCTCAGCTGTAGCAGCGGTATTAGTGAGTGGGGATGTTGGTGGTGCTATGGGAGTAGGTACTAGAATATGCATCGGAACTCCTTTGGTTTGAGGAGGGAGGGATGGTTGAGGGACCATGGTCGGGGGATGTAGATACCATATTGGAATTGCCAGTACCATATTGGGAAGGGTAAGTGCTGCGGCTACTTGGAAAGCTTGTATGCCTAGTGGAGGGTAAAAGAAGGGGATTTGAGTGATGGTTTGGGGAACTGTCTCCCAGATCGAGATATGGCCTTGGGGTGAGGTGAAATCGTCAACTAGTGGAGTTGACGAGTTCTCAGGAGATTCTGGAGGGAGGAGTTCTGCGACTAGTGGGACGTCAGATATAAGAGAAGCCTCACTGGGAGGAAGGGTATCCTCAATGTCAGTTCCTTTGGATGAGATGACACATACCTGATTGGAAGGGTGAATGAGCGGTGGTGCACCATGGTAAGTTCCTAACAAAGATGGGTCTTTGAAAATTTCAGGGCCCATCTCGATGAGTGGTTATGTATTGGGATTAGTGTGGACAAAATGGAGGATATTATCGATATTGGCAGAAGGGTTAGGCTCATAATGTGAAACTTGATCGATGGTAATGATTTTCTCGTTATGGGGGAACATTATGGTTCGAAATACAGAAGAAGCAACTGCCTTCATAGCATGCGTGTAGCTACAACCAAACAAGATATTGTAATTGAGTGAGGCATCGATAACCTCGATATCAATGAGAATGGTTTTTCCCTCGAGTTCTACAAGAACATTTTGGAAGAGCCCTTCGGGAGAAGATGGTAGTCCATCATAAGCTCTTAAGGTGATGGCAGATGGTATGAGTTTAGGGGAGCCAAGTTTCTGCCATACAGATTTGGACATGATGCATGTGGATGCACCTTCATCAATGATACATCGATGGACTGTAATGTTTCGAATTTTAACTGGTATTTGAAAAGCAATGAGCCGAGTATCTGCAGGGTCGACTGCCCCAAGGGCGGAGAGTAATGATTTCTGCTGGGTGGGACAAGTTTGAAGGACTTCTAATACTGACACAGCAATAGGAGATTGTGCCAAGTCATCAACCAAATTGTAGTTATGAGCTTCCCTAGCCTAAGGGTTGTGGACATTCCTGCGTAATGGTATGCGAGGAATATGGAGAAGGAGTTCAGTATTAGGGCGAGGAATCGTCGAAGGGGGGCCAGTTATGACTAGGGGTGCTTCCGAGGTGGTGGGAGATGACTCAGGGGTTGTGTTGTATTGACAACTACGTGTTTGTAGAAGAACTTCTTCTTCGCTAGTAAGGAGGATAGTGTGATCTGCAGGATTGCTCGGATTGGAATATTGGCCCATCTGAGGTAGGGAAGGTTGCACGTCTTGGTGAGTATTCATCACTCCTTGGTGTGGAATGGGGTTCTGCAACACAGCTAGGCATGGTTGTTGTATGTATTGTTGTAGGGCTGAGGGGTAGGCGGTGTTGGAGGATGTGGTCCATTCACAGAGTCTTTCACCCATTTAAATTCAGCAATTTGGGGGCAATGATGAGTATAGTGACTGTACTCACCACAAAGGGCACAAGGGAAGTTTGTCCAGAGATTGTTGTTATTCTTCCCTTGATGTTTGTTATTGTTGCCCCCCTGGGGGTTCTAAGTCCCTTGATTCTGGTTGCCCCTAGTAGGTTGGTTCTGTTGGGGGTGATTTCTGCTTTGGCCTGGGTTATTATTGTTTCGATTTTCCCCTTTCTTTTTGGCATTATTCAACTAATGGGTTGGATTTGTTGTGTTCAGTTGTTCAAAATTTTGATATTGTTGAATGGGAGATGGTTGAACAAAATTGACCCTGGCGTGTGGGTGTCCTTGTGGTGGAGCCATGGGCTGGGGAGGGCCAAGAAATCGAAAGTGCGGATTATGTTTTGGTAATGATCTGTAAGGTGCATCGGAAGGTGTAATGCTTTCGCTAGTACTTAGGGTATAAGATGAAGTAGAGGGGGTACCAGAACTTGTTTGGATCGGTGGGAATATTGTGGGTGTCGATGGTGGTCCACTGATGGGTGGAGGAAGGGAAACAAGGTATGGTTGTTGATAAGGGGGCAGAGGATAATAACGGAGTCCTCCATAGGGCGACGGATATTGAGGTGTTCCATACAGTGGTGGTTGTTGGGGTTGTGGATTGTGGTGTGTGGTGTTACCAATCAATCCGTCTGTTGAGTGAGACATCCCAGGTTTATCTTGGCCAAATGGGAAGGATCCTAGGAGATCGGGAAGTACTGTGTACAAGTATCCTAACTGTGAATAGATGAGGTTGTACTGTTGAGCCTTACTGATGGCTTCCTCTTCTGATTGAGGGAAGGTGGAAGCCACATCTTTTCCAAGGAGAGAGACAAGTGATCTAAGAAACCAATCAAGACATTGTTGTTTGGTGGTTTCTGCTTTGCAAAAACTACATCGTTGATGCCACTCGTGAATGTGATCAGCGATATGTGTGGCTGAGGTTTGCTTAAAATCCGAGAGTAGTTCAAGACTGTTGTTGTGACGGATTGGTAATTGGAAGAAGGTAAAAAATGCTTTGGATAAGGACTCGAAAGTCGCATGGGACCCTGATTTTTCGTCTACATACCACTTGGTTGATGGGCTAGTGAGTGTGCGTTGAAATAATCAAATTCAAATGGAATCATCCATAATGTTGTTGGAAGAGCACCATAAGTGGAAAGTCATGACATGGTTGGCAGGGTCATCTCCTGCCTTTCCTTCAAACTTGGTGATGTTTGAAGGTAGTTTGGTAGGCATTGCAGGCCATGTGGGGTCATGCAATATAGGATCATTTGTGAGTTTGCTTAGATCTGGTATGTTGAGAGAAGCCAAATATGGCATCTGGAGTGGTCATGGAGGATTAGTTCCAGCCATGGTGTGAGTGTTTTTTAAACCTGGCCCTTGAGGGGGACTAGGTGGGTTTGTACTTCCCCCTTGAGGAGAAGTTGGCCCGCTGCTTCCATGTAAAGGAGAGCGGGTGGGTGTTTGACCTTGGGAAGTGGACCCAAGTAAAGTGGAACCAAGCAAAGTTGATCCTAAGATAGTGGCACTCAAGGGGGTGTGAGAAGGTGAGGCTGGTGAATTGGTGAGACTAGGAACTCCTCCTAAAATAGGAGGGAGATTTAGTAAATGTCTAGAACGACGAGGGTTTTGTTGGTCCCCTATGATGTCCGACTAGCTAAGTGGATGTGTGCAAATGATGATGAGAGAAAAATAAATGAATAAGAGCTTCTGTTGTAATTTTAGGACCTTCACAATATATTTCACAATTAGATATAATCACAAGGGTGTCATACATAAAGCAATTGATAAAGAAACATATATGTGGGTAGGTGGATTTTGTCTGTGTGGGAGAACAAAATAAAGCAAATGCTTGTGTCCTAAAAGATGTAACATCCTTCCTCTCAAATAGCACTGGACCTTCCAATAGCACTGAACAGTGGGGTCTGAAGCCACCTGAAGAGGAACTAGTGAAGGATGAAGTAATTAGTTATAATGAGGGGTAGAGAGTGCATATCCCAAAAGAACTGGCAATATTTCCCAATAGCCACACAAAATCCGATCAAGGTGCAATTGCAGCCCACAATTGCCACCTGGGTAGATGTCCTAAAATTTGGTCATTAGATACCTTGGTCAAAGTGCGACATTTAGATTTTCGGCCTCAGAAATGGGTTACGGGCTGGATCCCATCCAAGAGGTGGGTGCCTCAAGGGGGGACGCATAGAACAACTGGACCTCGGCCTTCAACCCTTCATGGGTATCTCCCTGCCTTATGGTGTAGGAACACTTGACTTGGAGGATTTTGAAAGTTCCCTATTTTTCAACCTCTACTTTTTTGACAATGTGAGAACCATATAACGGGGAGTTATTTGGATGCCTATTTCCAAGATCCTACCTAGACTAAAAAATTCTTTTGGTACCTCCTGTGGAGGAAAACTTAGTGAGTTTTTAGAAAATTTTAGATGTGTTTGTGTGAGATATTGGGGGTGTGATCCAATCTCATTGAAATTAAGTGGGAGTGGATAGTTTGTCAAGAAAAAAGGGTGGGGCGTTTCAGAATCCCGTTGGAAGAAACTTACTTCAACCTCCACATTTTTTGGATAAAACTATGTGAGTGATTGGTGAACTTTGTGTGTGAACAAGTGAAAGTGTGCCACTTTTTAATAATTTAGGTGTCACCTTGCTACATGTGGACTTTGCTTGGTCCTTACAAGTGTTGATTACCTAAGTTTACTAAGTGTCATTGGTACAGCCTTGCGGAATTTTTAAAGTGCCTAGGAAACTAGCATGTGGACATGTGGGTCCTTACTATTCCTTTAACTCCCTATTGTGGTTTAATCTAAGAAATCTTTGAAACTATCCTAGATTGTGCATATGTGGGCATGTATGGGCCCATTACCAAACCTTTAAACTTCCCTAGTGAGTTAATCTAAGAAAGTAAATTTCAACACTATCCTAACTTTGTAGCATGTGGGCATGTATGGGCCCTTACAAGTTTTAAGGTAAGTTTGAAAAATAAACTAAGAGGAGTCTCGAGGGGGTGTTGTCCTCTCCTAAAGATTTTGTCTTTTTTAAGGGAGATGAAATTTTCCCTCAACCTCTTTCTGATTCTCAAGATCGCTTTGGAACACGAGAGAAGAGCATACTCAATGAATGATATCCAATTTCTGGTCCCAATGCAAGTTTTATATGTGATTTGAAAATGATTCCAACTTATATTTTTAGTCAAAGCAAGCCATCCATGTGGCAAAATGAAAGCAAAAAGAGGAAATAATGATTTTAACCCCCCTAAGTGCCTATGTTTTGACTAATCCCTTTATATGGAGGGGGAACTAAGTGTGGTGCTAATTACAATGTGCATGAAATCAATTTTAAAGAAGGTTGTGGGCCTTCCACAGATCACAAAGAGCTTACAATGTGTATTTTCTGCACAGGTGTGGGGGCCTCAGAGTAGACAGAGGCATTGTGAGTGCCAGTGTGCGAACTACAAGAGTTCTATGGGTGTAGGTGCACAAAGGGCGCTGAGTAATGCAATGTTTTTGGCGCACGTGCGCACGAGGCGTGCCTGTGGGCCGATAAACCCGCGCACACCTGTCACACGTCCGTGAAGAAAATTCTGGATGAAATTCTTCAAACTCAGCTTTGAATTTGACTTTTTGTAGGTCGGCTTGGGCCGGTTATGATACCTACAAGTTAAACAAACAGATAGAAGATCTGAAATAACCCAAATGGGGTAAGAAATTGATACCTTTCCCTAGTAGAGTCACCAACCTGTTGCGTCTCTTTTGTCACTTGAGTGAGCGAATTAGAGATGATTACAAGCCCAGTTGGGTTAGCTAGGAAAGACAATAGTAAAGGAAAAGGTTAGAAATATAAATCATGCAAGATAAACAAAGAAACTAAACTAACAACAATAAAAAGAATTAAACTAGAGTGCATAAGATCATTAGAACAAGAAAGAAACAAGACTCATGCCACCAATGGAAAGGAGTATATTAGTGGAAGTAAAAAACTGAATATAAAGTGAGACTTTGGGTCCCCTCTTCCTCCAAGGGAGGGCTCTTGAACCCCCAATATTTAGCTCTTCTTACAACTTGAAAACTTGAAAGAAACGGTGAAAGAATCCTAAGCTCATTCACTCAAGAGGTGATATGAATGGCTCCAATGAAATGATGCTCTTATTCTCTTGACAAGGAAAGAGGATCCTCCAAGAGAATATAGGCAGCATAGCAATACAAATGAATTCCTTGAAAATGTAGTGCACCCATGGCCTCTTTTTATAGCATAACTTTGAGGCATTGTGCAACTAGCTTTTAGTGTGAAAATGGGTTGTTTAGGGCACCTTTAGGTCTTTGACCAGCCACCCAGTTGGATCCAGCAGAGATTTGAATGTCAAATCGACTTGGAAGCTAAACCAGAAGTGGGTGGGAGGCCGACCAACATCATAAATGCACTGTTCTCAGGTGTGCATGGATTTTAGCATCCACAGTCGCGCCTTGTGCGCATGTACATTTTTCCTGCGTTTTCTGATGGCGCATGTGCACGCGTGCCCTATATAGTCATAGCGCATCTGAATTTTATAACTGGTTGTATAGTTTTGGACCTTTTGGAAATGATTTTTGGTAAATTTGGTCCATGGGTGAACTTAATAGCTGCTTGGAGATGCTGGATCCATGTAACCATTTGTGGATGAAATTTCAATGATAACAATGACAACAGAAGTTTCAGACACAAGCAGAGGCTCTACAGGCAGCTTTGCAATTGGAAGAGAATAAGTACCAGCAGATGGACCCGACTATCGAAGAACTGAAAGTGGATCTGAAGAACTTAACATTTCAGCTAAACCAAAATAAGAACAAGGACAAACGAGAAGTCGTTTGGTGTACCACATGCAGGACAAAAGGAAACCAAAAAAATGAATGTCCGACATTCACACAATATATGGCAATAGGGATGCCAAACGCGCTACCACAAGGGGGATTATGGTGTGAAATATGAAAGAAACCGGGTCACGACCCATACCATTGCACAATGATGCAAAAATACCAAACAGTCCCAACAAACGTCTTCCATAGGAACAATTTGTCCTCGTGTTGTACAACGTCTTCCATAGGAACAATTTGTTTACCAAGGACTCAGACTGATACAAAGCTCTTAACTTATCCCATAATTCCTTAGTTGTAGCTTCTCATGACACATTGAGTAATACTGAGTCTGAGAGACACAACTGGATTGTGCTCTTGTCCTTACGATCCAACTTTTCCCAATCATCTATTAACATTCTTGTAGATTCAGTACCTTATCCATAGTGATCTAGTGATCTTTTTCCACCAAGATATCTTCCATATGGATCTTCCACAACTCAAATGTTTTCCCATTAAATTCCTCAATCTCTACTTTTGAAGTGTTCGCCATTTCTTTTCACCTAAAGAATTGATACCATAGATCTCCCATTGTAACAAGGTTTACCACATAATTTAGCCAAACCATTAGCCACAAAGGCATCCCCCTGAAGCCAATAATTGCTCTGATACCAATTGTAAATTTTAAACTTGTACAATTAATTAATGCAAATAGATTCTTAATAAAAAAAGAAAGATACAATGGAGCACACACACATTACATATATTTTACCCTAGAAACCCAAACTGGGAAAACCAATAACCTATTTAGAGTTGCACCTCTGATCATTTATTCATCATCTTATTCATTGTTTAGA
>ML819791.1:9767-22584 GCA_009831015.1 Picea engelmannii | reverse complement strand
AGAGTCTTTAGATGTCTATTTAGACAATTCAATTTTTTCTTTTTAAAAATGTGTTTGACAAGTTGAAAGTCTTTACATGTCTATTTAGATAATTCAATTTTTTCTTTTTAAAAATGTGTTTGACAAATTGAATTCAATTTTTTCTTTTTAAAAATGTGTTTTACAAGTTGAAAGTCTTTATATGTCTATTTAGATAATTCAATTTTTGCTTTTTAAAAATGTGTTAGACAAATTGAAATGTAGAAAAGAGATAACTTTAATTAATATGTACAAAGTGACAAGTTTCATTGTGTTAGTGGTCTCTCCTTTCTGCGGTGTGTTTTTTTACTGTTTTACTTGGTATATCCTTCCTTTTAGCACTACATTGCTTCCTTGATTCCCAGTCACTACTCTGTAGTTTTTCACCTTGAGCTCTGTATTATACTTCGCATTTGTCACCTTATGCTTTGTAGTTTACTTCCTTTCCCAGTTCCCGAGCTACCAAGACCCTTCTTGTCATTTACTAGTGCTGGAGTTGAGGGGAGACATGGATTACTTGTGATCATAACCGGTTTTTATTTCTACCGGTCATTGCTCTGTAGTTTTTTTCCTTGAGCTCTATAGTCTACTTAGTTTTTGTCGCCTTGTGCTCTGTAGTTGGATTCCTTTCCCTATTCCCGAGCTACAAATACCTTTCTTGTCATTTATTGGTGCTGGAGTGGAAGGGAGACAGGGATTACTTGTGATTAGAACCAGTTTATTATTTCTACTCGGAGAGAGTGATTGTCAACTACTAGTGTGTCAGATTGACAGGAAGCAGGTGGGCATCATGAACAATCTCACCAACAACACACTGGAAGGAAAGGTCGCTTCACTGATGAATCTGGAAGATGAAGAAACTTGGAAAAAAGTGGGCCTCTTTGACAAGGTGGACATGTTGAAAAAGACTCATGGGGGCACTACATCTTCTATTAACTGGTCTTTCCCCTTAGCTAGTTCCTTGGTTTGCCCTCCTCATTCCTCTTTACTCAGTCCTCCATCACTTGAACCTGTTAACGTGCCCTCAGGAGATCCTTGCACTGACAATCTCTCGACCCTGATTAAAAAAGGTCAGTTTGATCCTTCTTCCACTCGGAGGGGACACAGGGAACACGGTGTACAAGTGCAATTCGACCCTTGCTCTAGAAAGACTTGGAAAGAAAGTAGGAAGGCAAAACGTTTGGTGATAAGTAGCGATGTGGGTTTAGAACATACCTGCAAAATGGTACTTTGTGGCCTTGTTGGTCGGATCTCTTACAAGTCACTGAGTAAAATGTCTCTGGAAGACTGGATTAAAGCCCAATGGTTACCCCTCCTAGGATACCTTCTTGATATTATCTATTTTACAAAATGCTGGAATGGTTTTATTTGTTCATATCCTGAGGATGCAACTCTCCTTTTGAGCTCTTTGTGGGTATTTGGGGGGAGCAGTCTGATGCTCAAATGCTGGAGAATTGCTTTCAACCCGGATATTGACTACTTCCAGTTTAGGCACCTTTGGGTACTCTTACCAAGTCTCCCATTGTATCTTTGGAATGAAGGAGCCTTAAGGGATATTGACAACTCTTTGGGGAAATTTATATCACTGGATTCAAAGTTCTATTTTGACCCTGGGAGGAAAATAGGCAAAGTACTTGTGGTGATGGACCTTTATAGTGGGCTTCCAGAAACCTTGGAGATAGAGTGGAGAGGCAGGAGGATAGCACAAAAGATGGATTATCTCGAAGTGTCATTTCGCTGCAACAACTATCACCAGACGAGTCACCTCCGAGGGGACTGTCCAGGGTTTGTGATCAAAAAACTCTTCTGAAGACTCTAACCAATAGAGAAGCCCTCTAGATTATATAGATGTTGATCCTTCATTGAGTTTTTTTCATGACACTATTGGTGAGGTAGCCTCTCCTACCTTTGAGCCAGGATCTAGTTTAGCTGGTAAGATACAACTTCTATGCCCTTCCCTGTTTAAGTCCTTGTCTACTGAGGAGAAGGAGGCTCTGAATAAGTCAGATAGGTTTCTAGCACCTACTCTTTTAAAAAAAACTATGTTATCAGGGTCAGCTGACCCCTCACCTAACCCTACTCATGTGGATTCTTTCCTTGCTTCCCCACCACTGTCCACTCCAAATTCAACTGAGATTTCTTCGCAGCCTACTACCTTTCTAGCTTCTGAACCCCAGCAGCCTTCGACCTTATCCCTCCCTTCCCCTACCCTAGCACTCTCCACATATTTTGGCCCTGGGCCTGAAGTCCATTCGATGAACGAGTCGCTCCCTAGTACTCCTATTTTGTCTAGTTTTAGGGAGCCAGAGGAGGATGACCCTGCCCTCACAGAAGTCCTTGAATCCTTAGTACCAAACTTTAGTGAGGATAGTAATCTTATTCTGTTTCCTATCTTCCTGGGCAAAGAAACTATTGAGAATAGCGGATATGTTGGCTCTTCCTCAGCTTTAGGTAAGGGGCAGAAATCCTTTGCTTGGTCACCCGACATTGCATCAGAACTATCTCCTCTCAAGATTAGAAGTGCTAGAAAGAAGCAGGTGGCTTCTAGTAGTCATACTGACATTATTCCTCAATCTTCCCTAGATACTGGGGCCCTTAGAGAAATGAAGTCCCTGGCAAGGGCTAAATGATGTTATTGCTCTCTTTAAACATTCAAGGGATAGGAGGCACCCTCAAGGTTGCCTCAGTTCGCAGATTATTTGATCGAACCAAGCCGGATATACTCTTTTTACAAGAGACCCTCATAGATGAACAAAGAGCTTGTAATTTTATGCTCCACCTCCGTCCCTCCTGGGCTGTGACAACAATAAGCTCATTGGGATCATCTAGCGGCCTTCTTGTTGCATGGGACCCTATTTCATTTGAACTTGTCCCTTTCTTGTCCGTAGGAGGCATCCTTCTAACAGGTTGTTGTATTTCTACAAAAAAGGAGCTGGCATTTCTTAACATTTATGGGTCATGTGTAGATCGGAAAAATTTCTAGAGTATGTTAGCAACTAGTGGCATTCTTACAATTCCTAATCTCATAGCTGCGGGTGATCTTAAATTCATTTTATCATCGGATGAACACTAGGGAGGCTCATTTGTTGCTGGTACAAATGAGGAATACTACAAAAAATTAATCTCTTCATAAAAGCTGGTCGACATCAAGCCTTTGAAGTTGGTACCTACCTGGTGAAATGACAGATCTGGTATTAATTCAATGGCAAGGAGGCTAGATAGAGGTTTAATAGCGGAAGGTTTATTAGCTTCTTCCGGTCTTTTGATATCATGGGTAGAATACCCATTTATCTCGGACCATGCTCCAATTCTTATCCAACTGGAGAATGTGCCTTTATATAAAGCGTATCCTTTCAAATTCAATTCGATTTGGCTACAAGAGGCTGATTTTGTCAAGCTGGTCCATTTATTATGGAAGGATCCTCATTTTTTGAAAGAAGGTAACATCCAATTACATTTAATCTGGAAACTTAAAGAGCTCAAACGACAAACAAAAATCTGGCAAGCGGAAGTCAAGGAGTAGAAATGCCTTTATTTGGAGAACCTGGAATTTGATATCAAGCAGCTCATTTTAAAATCAGTGGAGAATCCATTATATTTGGAGGAGGAAAGGCATCTCCGTCACATGGAGTCAAACAGGAACAGTCATCTGCGCAATGAGGAAGAAACTTGGTGCATTTGTAGCAGGGCTACGTGGATTCAAAGTGGAGATTCCAACACGAAAATTTTCCATAATTTGGCCAGCTACAACAGAAATCAGAAGCATATTTGGGAATTACAAAAGGAAAATGGGGATAGTATAACTAAACAGGAAGAGATTAAAGAGGAGGCAATCAACTACTTTAAACATTTTTTCAGAGCAAAAGATGCCACTAACTTTACAGAATTGACTAGGATAACCAGTCTCTATCCGAGGATGGTGGAAGAGGATGAAGCTCTGGCTCTCTTTAAGCCAGTCACTCTGGCAGAATTAAAATCTATTTTAGAAAAATTTTAAAAAGAAAGAAGCCCAGGTCTAGATGGGTGAACCACTGAGTTTTTCAATTTTTTCTTTGATCTTGTGGGAAGTGATTTACTGGGAATGGTGGAAGATACGAGGACAAAAGGTAAACTTTCTGGAGGGATTAACTCCACCTTTTTGGCACTGATTCCGAAAAAAAACAAACCACAGACCTTAGATGACTACCGCCCAATCTCATTATGCAATCTTATCTATAAGGTGATCTCCAAAGTCCTGACAAATCTAATCAAGCCGATCTTGTCCAAGTTTCTTTCCCCGGAACAGCTAGGCTTCCTAAAGGGTAGAAGAATCCAGGACACAATTGGTATGGCACATGAGAGTCTCCATAGCATTAAAAAAAGAATATTAAATCTATGGTACTAAAGTTAGATCTCAAAAAAGCCTACGATAGCATAGACTGGGATTTTTTAAGATTGATTTTACTCACAACAGATTTTGGGGTAAAGCTAATAGGGTTGATTATGAGTTGTGTTTCCAGTGCCAGTTTTGTAGTCTTGATTAATGGAGAGGTGTTGGATATCTTTAAAAGCAGGAGGGGGCTTCGCCAGGGATGACCTTTATCCCATTACCTGTTTATATTGATCATGGAAGGCCCAAGCTTGATGTTATCCAGAGGTAGTGCTAATCATAATTTATCAGGCATTCAGGTTACAAAATTTTTGAAGATCATCCACCTTATGTTTGTCGATGATGTTCTTGTTTTGTCAAAGGCAGACTTGAAGGATTGGAAAGTTATCTTTGATATTCTACAAGATTTTTTTCGTGTTTAGGGTCTAAGCATAAACTTTACAAAGACTACAGTACATTACTGGGGGCTGGAGGAGTCAGAGCTAACACAATTTAAAGCCATCTTACCTTTCACCTTTGCAGATTTAAATTTAGGTTTCAAGTACCTGGGTTACCATTTAAGGCTGGGAGCATCTAAAATTGAAGACTGGGGCTAGCTGGTGGCAAAGATTGAAAATAAAATTGGGCTTTGGTATAATAAATGGTTATCAATGGGAGGTAGATTAATCCTGGTTAAAACAGTTTTGGAGAGTCAGTTTGTTTTTTGGATGTCTATGGAAGTCATTCCAAGAGGTACTCTAACCAAAATCCGTCAATTAATGTTTACCTTTCTGTGGAGTGGATAAAGGAAAAAGGCTTGTCTCCCTCTTTGCAGATGGGATCTCTTGACAAGGCCCAAACACAGTGGTGGTTGGGGGCTCAGAAACTTATTTTTATTTCAATTCCTCTTTAATTGCAAGCACCCTTTGGAGAGAACTTAATGTCGATAGCATTTGGAACAGAGTACTACGGGGTAAGTATCTGGGGAATTCATCCATCATTGACTGGATCCAATTGCTTACACATTCGCAGAAAAATTCATCTAATTTCTGGAACGGGATGACAAAAAATTGAGGTGTCATTCTGCATTGGTTACGGTGGGTTCCAGGTTCGGGCACATTGATCCGCATAGGCAGGGATAAAATATGTGGATTGAACGATTGCTCTCTGTTATCCGATGCTTTATGTTTGAAACTTCAACAATTTCATTCCTCGTTTTTAGCCCAAGTGAGCATATCTGACAGGCGATCACTTTTTCCTGAACAGTCGCATTCCAGCGAGTCATTAAATCTCTTCGACCAGCAAGGAGTTGAATGGAGATCTTATATAGTGTCTTTGAAAGAGGCCAATATTTCACTCAGGAATTCCGAGGACACTCTTTTATGGGCCAGAGGGGACAGGTTGGGCAACATCTCAACTGCAAATATTTACCGGGCACTCATTACGCCCTTAAATTTCAATACTGACAAAATGTGGATTACAAAGCTTTGGAGGTGGCCAATCCAACTTAAAATAAAATTATTTGCTTGGCTGGCCGTATTTGACAAAATCCTCACCTGGGATCTGTTGAAAAGACGTGGATGGGCTGGTCCAGAAATTTGTAAACTTTGCAAAGCCAACTCTAAGTTGACAGTCCATCTACTTGTTCATTGTTCATTCACACAAGCAATCTGGAAAAAGTTATACAAAATTTATCATTTAAATTTCCTATGGAAGGGTAACTCGGTATCCGATTGCTTTTTTAAGTGGACAACAGTTGTTTTTGCTCCGGCTAGTATGGAAGCTATTGCTTACTGGCAGATTTGGATTGAGAGGAACAAATTTATATTTGAAGACTTCATCCCCTCAATTGACTCAGTTGTTCATAGGATCACAACTTCCTTTAATTGGCAGGCATCTATTAATAAATTGAACATAAACAGAGTGTGTGAATTGACTCTACCTGAAGGGGCCACGATGGCTTGTTTCGATGGTGTTTCCCTCTCTAATGGAAGTTATTGTGCTGCAGGTGGCATTTTCAGAACTCATGATATGAGGATAAAAAAATGGTACCTAAACTGTGGAGTGGGGACCAGCACAAAGGCTAAGCTAATGGGGTTGTGGCAACACTCACATTGGCTACGCTTTGGGAGATAGATAAAATACATATTTTGGGGGATTCAAAGGTGATAATCGACTGGATAAATCAAAAAATTCAGCTCATTGCAATTAACATAGAAGGGTGGAAGATTAAAACATTGGAACTGGCAAGAAATATGAAAAACTCCAGTTATAAGCATATTTATAGGGAGCACAATAAAGAGGCAGATTTACTGTCTAAAAGGGCACTTAAGGAACTAAAAGGGCGGTTGTCCGTATTTCACTAGGAAAATGGGGAAGAGAGCCCACATTCTCACCTAAATATCTTCGAAGCATGAGCTCTTTGATCAATAAGTGATCGAGTTACTTTGAGGAGAAGTGGGGTGAAATACGAGTTTTTTGATTCCAGTTGTTGTGTGCGTTACCTCATTGTAGTATGAAGGAGTAAGCCTTGGCATTAACAATTTTATTTCTTCTCTGTATTCGATGTAGTCAATTCTCTATTGGATGGTCCCTCTCATCTGTATCGATACGAAAGATACTTCTTTGTAAAAGAAATTATACTTTATATAATTTTGAGTCATTTCTCTACTGGAAAAAAGAGAAAACATTCAATTTTTGTTTTTAAAAATGTATTTTACAAATTGAAATTTAAAAAAGTAACAACTTTAATATGTAGAAAGTGGCAAGTTTCATTGTGTTAAGAGGAACATTCAAGTAAGGAAGAATTATAACATACCAATGTCTATACGAGTTGGTCAATACTGATATTAGGGTGGAAACCTATTCAATTTTTGCTTTAAAAAATGTGTTGACAAATTGAAATGTATAAAAATGACAACTTTAATACGTAGAAAGTGACAAGTGTCATTATGTCAAGGGAGCAATCAAATGAGAAAGAAGTGTAACATACTAATATCTATAACATTAAACCAATACAAGTTGGTCAATAATAATATCAAGGTGGGAATTTGAACCTCAATTACAATTTTGCATTTTTTTTTACAAAGTAAAATGTTATTTCTATAGATCATTTAACTTTTAGTATTCAAAACTTATATTTATGTTTGTTTGTTTTTTTAACAAAGTAAATTTAACTTCTAGTATTCAAAACTTATATATATGTTTGGAATTTCACAATATAGTAAAACGATGACTTGCAAGTAATTTTGTTAGTTTTCTATTCATTGTTTTTATCAATTCATTTATCTACATTTAATAAGTTAATTTGACAATTGCTTATGTTTTTAGAAAAATGTAAGAATTGATAATGATTCATGTTAGAGGACTTAATTTTTTCCACATTACAACTATTTTGAAAAAAAAAGGCTATCACAATCTATATAGATTGTGCTAATGTATTGTTTTTTTTTTTTGTATTTAATATATGAAGAATAAAGAGAAAGAGAGAACCAATGGAAAAATGTTGCATAAAATCAACACTTTTGTGGGGACTACACTTTTTTCCTACATTCCAATTGAATAAAAAAAATATAAAAATACTCACTAGAAGAGGATAATCAAAACTTGTGCATGAGAATTTTTTTCAATTTTCTCAGTTATGTACTTTGGGAAATATTGAATTTTCATTGTTTTGATTTATGATAAGAATAAAATGAAATATATATACATTTTAGAAGAAAATGAATTAAAATTAACAAAGCAAAACGAAAATAGAGAAAAAATATATGGTTGGTAACTAGATTCAATGTCGAATATAATGCTAGTAGGTTTGATTGAAATTTGTAATATTTCAAAATGTTCCTTCCATTTGAAGTTGAAGAAACTTGTGAAAAACCTATGCTAGTATGTTTTTAAAGTATTTGCAAGTTTTCGGCCGAAAACAATAGTTCAACTAAGCATTAACTTGTTCGATTGAAAGTTAAATTTAACGGAAAAAAAAGTGTGCTTTCAGTCAAACATTTAGGTTTCAGTCAAATTCAAAGACAAATATTCCACACCTAATAGTTGGCTAGAAAATAAAATCCACTTTCATTTCACACAAAATTGGTATTTATACTTTTGATTGAAAAAATAAATATCCAAATAAAATATACTCCACTTTATTATTTGATATTGTTTTAAGACTTGAGATATTTTATTTTATTTTAACTGTAACTTTTAGATTTATATTATAAAAAATATTGCAGCCAAGCTTGCAGTGAGACTTACAATCCAAAAAAGATTTGACCATCTAAGTACAACCTAAAGAAGGTGGCTTTACAATTAGGCATACAAGTATGGAGTTTCTTACAAAACATCTTGAACCTTTCATACTGATAAGTAAAACATTTATAGAGAATACTTAACAATTTTACAACTTTAAATAGAACAACTAACAAAAAATGAAGATGAATACCACAAAATCTTCAATCTGGAGTACTGGTTCCAATTGTTGGAGATGCACTCATGATGTCTTATTGAAATAAGACCGTCCCTATAGAGTTTCCATACTCTTTGACCGAGGAAGAGGAGGGACGACCATTTTCAATATTATGTTGATTAACAAGGTAAACCATCGATTGTTGTTAAACAACTAGGTCGACTTCAAGGATTGAGATTCGCTTCTTTCAAGACATCAGAATCCCCATTAAAATTTCTACCATATGATTAAGGGATAGGCTCAATTGTAACCTCATTGTTGATAATTAAAGTCCCTTCCTTTTTCCTAGTAGCAACGAATGCATATTTGTCTACTTCAATGTTATTATATCTTGAGACATGATAAAACATCAAAGTGGAGAATGAAGAGATGAGATGTCTTATTCTACCTATAGATTTTAACTCTATACAATTAATTACTACTAATAGATTCTTAATAAAAAAAAAAGATACAATGGTACACACACACACATTACACAGAGATTTTACCCTGGAAACCCAAACTGGGAAAACCAACAACTTCTTTAGAGCCACATCTCTAATATTTTATTCATCATCTTCTTCATTGTTCAGAATACTNATATATCGCAGCATCCAAAACCCCTAATCCATTGACTCCAATAAGTCAAAACCCATAATTCCTTAACCGGAATTAGAAATCTGTCGACGAAAACCATGTGCCGAAAAATCGCCAAAAACAAAAAAGAAAAAACCACCAAAAAAAAATGGGGGGCACTTCCCCTGAACTCTAGCCCCCTTGTGACCCCCCAACACACTCGGCTCAACAAGAACACTAGTTTTAGTCGTGCAAAGAATATAACACATACCCAACATTCTACCACTTGTTGTTTTCTTTGCATACAGGATGTTACATGATTACATAGTCAAAAAACCAAGGTAGAAAATGTCCATTGTTTCTCTACACCAACAGAACTTCTCGGTGCTCAAAATTTTTTTCAATGAATCTACAACATTATTCAAAGTGTCCACCTTCATCGTCAACGCCTTCTTATCTTCAACCATGTCTCTCACAAAGTGATATTGAACATCAATATGTTTTGTCTTTGAATGATAAGTCTCGTTCTTCACCAGGAATATTGCACTCTAATTGTCACAATCTATCCTTACAACTTGTTGTATCAACTCAATACCTGAACACAATATTTGTAAACATATGTTTCCTTTGATTCCATGAGTGGCTACCATGTATTCAACTTTTCTAGTTGAGAGTGCCACTACAACCTATCTTTTTCTCATTCAACTTATTTCTCCTCCAAACACGTTAAACAAATACCCACTTGTAGATCTTATGTGATGTAGATCTCCAGCCCAGTCTGCATCAACAAACCCATGTATGTCCAACACTATGTCCAATCCTGGTCTTCTTTGGTAGCCACATAAATACCTAAAACCCTCTTTATTATTGTCCAATGCTCCTTCCTTGGATTTGAAATATACCTGCTCAAAACTCCCACTGCATGTGCAATGTCCAGACTATTAAAAACCATTGCATACATCAAACTTATAGCCTCACTAGCATATAGAAAATAGGACATGTCCTCTTCCTCTTCATGTGTCTTGGGACACTAATCCATAAATAATTTTACACCTACATGAATAGGAACCATGTCCAATTTACATTCTTTCATATTAAACCTCTGCAATATCGTCTTGACATATTTCCTCTAATTTAACTAGAGTTTCATGTTTTCCCCATATCTTTTAATTTCCATGCCCAAAATGAAATTTGCATCACCAAGATCCTTCATGTCAAATTTAGAGGACAACTAAGTTTTCACATACTAGATAATCTCCTTGTCGTTTCATATTAGCAACATATCATCCAAATACAAGACCAAATAAATAAGATGATCATCAATTAATTTGAAATACACATAGTGATCAACTTTGCTCCTTGCGAATCCAAGTCCCAACATATAAGTATCAATTTTTTGATACCACATCCTTGGTGATTGTTTTAACCCATACATGGACTTTTCCAACTTGCATATCATCTCTTTCTTTCCCTTCATAGCAAAGCCCTCTGGCTACTTCATGTAGATTTATTCTTCCATATCCCCGTGTAGTAATGTTTTCTTCACATCCATCTATTCTACCTCAAAATAAAAAGAAACAACAACAGTTAAAAGAAATCTAATAGAATTTAGCTTGGCAACAGAAGAAAAAAAATCACCAAAGTCAATTCCCTTTACCTGGGAATAGCCTTTTGCTACTAACTGAGATTTGTATTTATCCACTTTACCTTTTGCGTTCAAATTCTTCTTAAACACCCATTTGTTGCCAATGGGATTTCTTCCATTCAGAAACTCCACTAGATCCAAAGCCTCATTCTTGTCCAAGGCTTCCATTTCTTCAACCATGACATTTTTCCATAGTTTTCCATCCTCTGAATCCACTACCTTCCTAATATTTCTAGGATCATCATTAGTAATAAATAAAGAAAAATTTGAATGGAAATCAGGTGGAGTATACCTTTATGGTTGTCTTCTTCCCCAAACTAATCTCCTCAATACTAGAGTATGAGGATCTTCTTCTTATCATTCATGTTCTTTTGTAGATTTTGATTCATTATCCTTCAACTCAATCTCCATTTTCTCTAATTCTTCCTCCCTTGGTAGGACTTCATGTTTGAGAACATCTTTGATTTCTCTAAATACCACATCTCGACTATACACTACCTTCTTAGTTTTTTGGTTTCAAGGATTATAACCTTTGAGATGATGTTTATACCCAATAAAGATACATTTTTCATCCTTTTTATCGATCTTACTCATGCTTTCCTTTGGAACATGAACATGGGCATCACAACGAAATACCATGAGATGTGTAAGAGAGGTTTTCTTATGAGTCCATACCTCTTGTAGAGTCTTGTCATCCAACATTGATGAGGGTGACTGATTGACCAGGTAACATGCAGTATCCACTACCTCTACCCAAAATTATTGTCCTACCCCGACACCACTGAGCATTCTCCTTGGTTTTTCAATCAACATCATATTCATCGTTTCTACAACTCCATTTTTCTAAGGTGTGTATGAAGTAGTCTTTTCCTTTCTATACCACACTTCTTACAAAATTCCTAAAATTCATTTCCATAGAATTCTCCACCATTATCCATCCTAAACACCTTAATTCTTTTCTATATTTGATTCTCCACAAGATCCTTAAACTCTTTAAATATGTCAAAGACTTCAGATTTCTTCCTAAGGAAATAAATCCATGTATTCCTCAAGAATTATTCTATAAATGAAACATAGTACATAGATTTTCCCAGTGATGGAATTGACACAAGTCCAAACACATCACTGTGCACCAACTGTAAAATTCCCTCTACCCTCATTGCACCAAAGGGGAATCTTACCTGATTCTACTTCCCATATATGAAATGTTCATAGAAATCAAAATCCAGAGAGCAGTTAGATATACCTTCAACTGTACCTTTATCGTGTAGTACTCAAAGGCCCTTTTCTCTAATATGTCCTAGTCTTTGATGCTGCAACATAGTCTTTTCTCCAGAGACTGTAGGATTTTTTTCTTATTTAACTCCAATATCATGAATAATAGAATTGTTGCACCTATAATTGATAGTGCTTCCTAGAAACTTATACATGGTTTTAATATGAACTGCCTTCAACAACATCATTACCCCTCAAACCATCTTGCAAGTTTCTTTCTCAAGCATTGTTTTTACCCCTGCAACATCCATTTTGCTTACAGAAATTGAATTTTTGGCCAACCCTGGGATGTGCAGAAGAATACGGAGTGTGATAAACCTTCCACCCATGAGCTTCAACTTGACTTTATTTATCCTATGATTTTTTTTTCGAGTCATCACCTAGGAAAAAATCAACTCCATTATACATTTCATATTCACAAAACTACTCCTTGTGAGGATTCATATGAAGGGATTCCCTTGAGTCAACCAATCATGCCTCATGATCTACATGTGTGCTTGAAGAATCCAAGTAC